>JAGFZM010006065.1:0-7500 GCA_017657215.1 Limnothrissa miodon
GAGAGAGAGAGAGAGAGAGAGAGAGAGAGAGAGAGAGAGAGAGAGAGCGCTAATGCCTGAAATGCAATCATACATGTTGGAGGTCATACTAGTGCAACCAGACATCCAGCAAAACAAGCTAGCATACAACTCTTATCTAATCCTGGGACAATTTATTATTTAATTTATTAATTTTATTAATGTATTTATTATTATCTACAGTCTGAAGGGAATGTTGATAAAAGCAATTGGGCTTAATTAAAAGCTGATATAACGATTCTCAATATCCAAGAAGAAATGAAGCAGTCCTTCTGGATAGATGGTGTATGGATGGGTTTATATGCATTGACTATGTTCACCAGTCTGAATACTACTCAGGCGTGGAAATCTAATGTTTTTCCAAGTCAACCTAATTATGAATGAATATGGTTTATATAGCTATAAATACCATTAGGATCATTAAACATAAGTGCCTACAATGTTGGCTTTTACTTCTAAATATAATTAACAAGTGAAAGCAATGCCTCGTTCTGTCTTCACACTGGGAGCGCTCTGCTTCTCTGTGGTGAAATTCATTAAAAGTGTTGTCTCAATGCGGTTACTTCCTGAAGATAATGTAATCAAAGGACTGCACTTGGAGCCATTCTGGTGGTCCTTTTCCTTGCCAGGCTGAACCGAAGCCCTGAATTTCTGACGTGTGCATGTAGCAACAAACACATACGCACACACACACACACACACACACATATTAACACACTCTCTCACATACACACACACACATAGCTAATCACAGACGGCACCCTCAATTACAAGCTGCACATCAAAGGGCTCCGCTTTTTAACGGCCCCATTCCTGTGAGACAAGCTGTCCCCCTTTCAAACAGAATCTCAAATCAAGATTGCGAACGACTCAGCAATTACCCAAATTATCTTAACTTCTCAGTCACTTGGCACGCCTTGCAGGGCCCAGTCATCACAGAAATAGCTATCCGCGCCAAGCTGCACTTGATGTATATCCTAAATCTTAGAAGTTCATGTGGTTGAGGAAAAGAAGGGGGAAGACCAGCTAAGAGCAGCACAAACCATAAAAGAGTGAACTTGTGGTCATTTTATACAGAGGGATACTCTGCCAAACATCCGACAGGTTATATGAAAAAAAAAAAACTGAACAAAACTATTCAAAACTTAAAGTGTAAAAGCTATCTGCAGGCATTGCACTGAACAAACATTAAGCATGGTCCTGGTCACAACCCTTCTGTCGTTAGAGGTTAGTGGTACTGCTTGCTAATGACTACAGTATGGAATTCATCTGATGCCTGTCAGTGATTTCATCCCCCAAGGGCTCCATGAACATCAGGTCTAGTGAGCTAGGAGCAGCAGTTGCCATGGCGCCCATCACCAAAACAATGCTTGTCGTTAGGGTCCAAACAGAGTGGAGGGTGTGGTTTTGCTGACTCAGCATTTGTTTAAACGGAGGCCTTTTTTCGTAGAGGTCCACTCTCCTCCTTTTCCTTCTAGTGTTGTGTTTTAACTCCTTCTCACAACTCCTCAAACCTCACTCCTTTTCCTCCTCTAACCCATCTCCTCCTCTTCTGTCCTTGAACCCCTCCTCTGTCAGAACGGCTCCCTCTACAGGTTCTCCGAGGCTTTAATTATGTCACACGTGCTTCATGTTGCGCATCACAAGACATCCTGTGACAGAAGCATGGCAATCACACACACAGACATACACAGTCACACATGCCACATGCACACACTCATCTCATTCCCCCCCCCCCTCTCTCTCTCTCTCTCTCTCCCTTTCTAACACAAACACACACAAACACAGACAGAGTATCTCTCTCTTTCTCTCTCACACAAACACACACACACACACATATCATCAGAATTGAACTGTGTGTCAGTGGCTCCTATATGGTGGAGTGGTTGGCCACACTATCTGTGAAGCAGCATGGAGACGTGTTTGATGTCCCCCTCTGCTCCCCCCAGTAAGGAGTTCTGCTTCATGTCAGCAGCAACACTAACAAGCACAATTGGAAAGAAAAAGAGAAAGGAAGAAAGAGAGAAAGTAAACAGTTGAAAGAAAGAGAGAGAGAGAGAGGAAAAAGAGAGTGATGGGAAGGGAGAGGGAGACATATATGGAAAGAAATGAGTTCAGAGGACTGAGTGCAAGTAATCGAGAAAGATGACAGAGAGAGAAAGATTGAGAACAGCAGACAGAGGAATAGGGAGTGTGTAGCGTTAGGGACCAGGGGCCGTTATTGATGAGGGCAGATCACAGAGTAGTCAAGCCTCCTGAGTTCATGTGTGTGTGTGTGTGTGGGAAGGCCTGGGAGTGGTCGGGAGGTAGGGGTCTACTGGGGTCAAGCCAAACAGCATCCTGCAGAGAGACAGGGGGTGGCTGGATTGTTTGGGCAACAAACAGTGCACAAGAGGCCAACCAACAAGAAGTGTGTGAGAGAGGCCCAAGAATGTAGCAGCCCAGTCTCAGTGCCTTGGGTGACCATGGGGAGCCATGCATCAGGGCCGCCTGACAAGCCCACACATTCTCCAGTCACCTCGCAGGCAGGCCGGGGCTGATGGCTCTCGTTAGGAGGGGAGGACCTCGCAGCTCTCCTCTCATACTCTGGGCTCTTCCTGCCCACGCTGACCCACATTCTTGGGCTTCATGCTGCAGAGCTCCACACTCTTAGAGAAGACTAATGATAGCAGCCAAAGCTTGGTGCTGCAGGACCTTAGGATGGACCTGGCCAACATGCAACTAATGTGTTTCAGAGATGATGCTGAAAATGTTCTCTAAATGGTTCTACATAAAATGTAGTTTAAACTGTAAGAACTTTGTTCCAGCTTCACAGCTCTTCAAAGAGGAAAAAATGGCTCAACTCAATGGTCAAATTGTCACCGAACAAAACATTTGCAAGTGTATTGTTATGAAAACACTATATATGTTTCTATATGTTCCCCAAGGGAAGGGTGTAGGCTTGGTCTCAGCTTTGGTAGGGATAAAAAAAATTGCTCACAGATAAATTATTCTCTACATCATAACATCAGTGGTAGATATTTAGCTACTTTTGCATCCGTATTCTGAGTTGTATCTGTATTCTGAGATCTTTTTTTTCTTTTGAATATTACAATACCTAGCGTGCTAATATTAGCCTAGGCTACTTACTGTACCAACAGTAATTATGGAATGACTAAATTAATTTGACATAGCCTACAGTATCATCACTTCAAGCTCTGAATTAAGATGTTAAGCTAACATATGCATGCTTTCTTTCCTGTACACCAATTATTCGTTATTTCTTAGCTTTGATAGCCTAGTTCAGTTAGCTTTAACTTTAACATTAGCTTTTTCACTAGTCTTATAGGCTACACACTAATAACAGTAAGTAGCTTTAGCCTACCAATTTATACCAGAGGTGGTTTATATTTGTCACCAACCTGATTAACATCATCTCTCAGGGTTGGTCTATTATGTAAGCTGCAACACCACAACAGCCTACTCGTGATGCCACTTGCAGTGAAAGGTAAACATAGCGGGTGCTAAAACACTTTTCTGAGAATATACAGCAAAACGCACCTGTCTGTGCTCTCGTTTCTTCTACATTGATTCACTGTGATTGAATTCACCGTTTACCATGTGACGAGAACGTGAGGCGGCAGACCCTGTCAGAAATTCAGAAATAAATACTTGTCTTGTACTTGTCCCTATGGTCCCTATGCAAACTTACACCCTTGCCCCAAGAGTTCTGAAATTCTGAAGTCATGACCTGTGTATAATGGATTAAATGGAACAACCCTCTTACATCCAGGCCTGTGGTTGTGTAGGCCACCAACAGAGCAGAGGCACCATGACTTCAATTATCAATGGTATTTGAGGTATTTGAGAGAAATCTTGAATCCCTTTGGGCAGACTGTTTGGGTTACTTTGCCTTCAAGGATAAACACCACCGTCCCAGATCCAAACTGAGATGACACTAAAGGGCTGCTTGTGCTGACCACGGCATGAAAGATCTACCGGTCAGAGGGTGTAGGCATGCCTCCGGGTACGTGACCACACTCTGGAGCTCCTGCTTAGCTGACGCTAGCACATGTTCCCGCTTACTTCCACGGCTAGTCATTTGTTATAGTTCCTAGATAGTACACAGAAGTAGGCTTCCATTTTCCCCTCAACTAATTGCCCCTCCTTTGCATCCTAATAAAACCAAAACATTACAGTTAGCGCATGACATGAACGATTAATTTGTATTATGCCACACTTCCTCATCCATTCCATGGTCATATTTCACATCTCCTCCATATGGACATGGTTACACACACATGTTGTGCATGATGCTTTTTCCATCAGACTTCTGAGGATGGAGGGCCTTAAGAAAGCATGTTGGTGGATGTTGTTGTGCTTAATATGCTGCAGCCTAACGGACAAACTGCTCAGATGGTTATGAGAGAAGCGCTGTCACCAACAGATTTTTCCTGTTTTCTCACTACAGCATTTCCCCTGGGGCAGGATGGCTTTGTGAAGAGAGAGAGAGAGAGAGAGAGAGAGAGAGAGAGAGAGAAACGCCTGGTTGGTATTTATTTCTTTAAAGAGAAGCTGTGGAGATCTTGCAACGCACTGTGGGCTGTGTTCAAACTCAAACCACGGGTAACTTCAAAGAGGAAAAAACATTGGGTCCATTTCATTTTGCATTTCCGTCTCTGAACTCTGAACTTTGTCAGCTCAGGTTAATTACAATCAGAAATGTCATCAGATGCCTTTCAATGCAAGTACAGCTTTCGAGTCAACAACATTGACATGGAATGTTAATCTGATGCAGCAGAAAAGTAAATAATGTTTATGGTACATAAATAATCTGGTATTTCAAAAAAGGGTCTTTATTTCATTAGAGTTACGATCTTTTTGTTGCTCAGTGTAATTGATATGCTTTAATGTGCTTTAGTCAGTTGTCCTCATGTGACATACAGTTCAAAGAGAAAAGGAAATGAAGTGAAATCTAATAAATGGAGGTTATTTTGATGCTGGAATAATTTCAAGTCAAGTCAACTGTCACCGTGTAAAACATAACATGGACTTTTATTTGAAGACAATGACATTAGTGTTAAGGCTACAACTTTTCTCTTCATAATCAAAATTCACAGGCACCCACTCTACATGTCTAAAATAAAACAACTGCCACTGAGACAGAAGGCCAGGACCCTGGACATGGTAAATTATTCACTCTAAATCACACGCTTCACAGCAGCCCGGAGATGCACCACAAGTCTAACTGGCACATTTATCAAGTTTCTCCTTTGTTTCCAGGCATGCCCATTAGTATATTGCCTTGTGAACCAATTGTATACCAGTGCACTATGGCAGTGACCTGAACGTTTTCTTTTCCGATGCCCGTACAGTGAGGGTCTCTCCTTCCTCTGACCTCAGCTCTCTTCCTCCGCTTGATGTGCTCTGTCTCCCCCCTTCACCCTTATCCACAGCGCCCTGAAGAGGCTCCATTTCCTGCGCAGGCTCCCAACGTAATAACACCTCTCCACCATGCACCGCGTCAGATCGAGAGGTGGAGAACAAGTCAGTATTCGAAGGACGTGACTGTGAACTGTGATGTGACTCATTCTGCGATGTCACTTTGTTTTGCAGAGTACATGCTGGTACATGACTGTGTGCTGCTACAGTCACAGTTTTTTTTTCTCTATCTCTTTCTTTTCACTCCTTCAGTGTGTTTAATGCTTCTTTTTCTTTAATCATATTATTCTCATTAAATCTCTTATGCTCTCTCTCTCTCTCTCTCTCTCTCTCTCTCTCTCCACCCCATCGCTGGAATTCCTGAGACATTGGGGCGTTTGCTGCTTGGCTTAATGAGTTGCATGGGAATAGGAGCAGTGGTGCCAGCAGCATCCGCAACAGAAGCAGCAGCCTGCAAGCCTGGCTTTCCACCCATCGGCCAGCAGCACACTGTTTACACGCCATCCAAACACGCCAGGAAGTCTTTTGTTTCCCACTCAAGAGTGTTTGTGTCTGGAGTTACTGTGTGCAAGCGAGTGTTTGTGTCTGAGTGTGTGAGAGAATGTAGGTGAATGCTGTGTTTGTGTGTGTGTGATAGAGAGAGAGAGAGAGAGAGGGTGAGGGGGTGGGTGGAGGTGTGGAGTATGAGAGGTTTAGGTTGAGTCTAAGCAAAATGACTCCATTGTTGATAGCAAGCTGCAAGCAAGACTGGGCTTTTGTTTTTACACACATCCAGACACACACACACACACACACACACACACACAGGTTGTTGAGGAGGTGGAGTGATGCCAAAGGAGTGGCCCTGAGCACATGCACTGATGAGGGGAACCAGGGAATTGGGTCGTGCGTCTATAAGACTTTTTCAGTGCTATTTATCTGTATTTAGCTGTTTTCATCTGTTTTTAAAGATTCAGCTTTCTTTCTGATGGTGGACTGCAAAATCTTGTTGCAATTAGCATGGCAGCTGTGACGGGGTCTGAGCATGACTGGCAGCGGTGCCCCGGCAATGCATTTACCCAGCATCCTTGGTTTCTACAACAGCTGTTCTGGCCAGAGGCAAGAGACGGAGTCTGGACTGAGAGGGCAGGGAGGGGCCTGGGCCACCCCTGGAGCTCTGAGAGAGAGAGAGAGAGAGAGAGAGAGAGCGAGAGAGAGAAAATGAAAAGTGTCACAGAGTAGAGAAAAGGCCTACAAGCAGAGAAAGAGAGAGGCGTTTACAGGAAGAGAAGAAAGAGAAAGACATAGACATGTAGACAGAAAGAGAGAAAGAAAGAGGGGGAAGAGAAAGCGCTTGGTGATTAGTCAGAGCATTGCTGTCTAAGCACTGGGAGTGCATCTGCACCTCCAATGCTCCCCCACATGTGCACTGGTGGCCTGCACTCTGGAAAGAGTTACCTCAAGAGACACTCACAGACTGTGGAGCCAAATGAAATAAATGACTAAAGTAAAATATTCCTACTAAGGACAAAAGTGCTGCCTTGTTTGCTCCTGCATGCCCTGAAAAACAGTGTACAGTGTACCTGCGATGTGTTGTTATTGTTGTTGTTGAATTTGTAACCGGCCATCTGTTGTGGAAAAGAAAAACAACTTTTGTATATGTCGTATATATGGCGTGTGTAGGTGTATGACCTGTCCCAATCCTGCTTGTGGGGTTGTGCGCTGAATGCACATCAGCATCCTGTTGTTCTGTCTCCTGAATACAACATGTTTTTGCAGCTGTGTGCTAACTGCAGCAACCACAAACACCTCTTCTGTTTACAGTGTAATAAGCCTCTGTGTACCATACGTACAACGCTCTTGCACTCTCGACTCGAATGAAACACACAACTGGCCTCTTCTGAACACAGGGCCCGATTGAATATAGTTGTTCAATCATTCAGTTCATGTACTCTAGTTAGGGTTGCCACATTTGATTTGAGAAAAATCGGGACAAGGGGTGTGGCGGGGGGCGTGGCGGTGACGACGGTTGGTGTGTGTGTGTGTGTGGGATAGGCTACCACTGTCATATTGTAATAATAA
>JAGFZM010006065.1:12532-34151 GCA_017657215.1 Limnothrissa miodon
AGAGAGATCCTCCAATCCAGTGCACAGACAGGTCAGCCACAGCTGGCTAATGAGACGAGGGCCGGAGGACGAAGAGGAGGAGGAGGAGGAGGAGAGATGATGTTGAAAAGGAACATATGGTGGTTGCCGCCGACCACTGCTGCGCCCCGCATCCTGAGGAGAACAAGGCCCTCTGGTCGCCAGGCTCCGTGGCCCAACAGCTGGAGGTGGTTAGCCCAGGGGGGGGGCCAGGGGGGGCCCAGAGGTAAGCTCCCCACCCCCCTTCCTCTCTCTCCAACGCTGCTGCTGTTAGTGCACATGGGAAAGGCTCTGTTGGAGGAAAAGGACAGACAGTCTGAGAGTGTGTGTGTGTGTGTGGAGCGGGGGGTGGGTGTGTGTGTGTTGGGTTGGGGGGCTGATGCATCCTCCAGTGTTGCTGGTGAGTATACCTCCAGCCTCCTCACAGATAACCTAACGACAGCCCATGTGGTTTTCTGAGGAAGAGAAAGAGAGGGAGAGAGAGGAAGGAGAGAAAGAGAAGTGAGGGGGAATAAAGAGAGCTGTGTCTGATGTATTATTTAGTAGAGGTTGGTAAAGTGGAAGATGAGCAGAGGGAGGATGGATGGCCTGTGTCCACAAGTGACTCGGGAGGCATTTTTCAAGCATCAGAGACATCACACTAATCCGACACCTTCCCATGGTGCAACTGGGTAGATCAGATGTCTGCTGATTTTTCACATTTTCCTGTGTTGTCACTGTGAACACTGTGAATACTGACAAGGCAACATGCAAAAACCTCTCTGCTGACCTCACAAAATTTGACATGCATGATCATACTTCCCACTAAAACTGCATTTTTAGGCATAAGCAAACTAAAATGCAGAAGCGTCTTACACAGAATGTTCCCTGCTTATCACTGCCTTCAGTTCATAGTGTGCTGTGATTTAGCAGCAGTGATTTATGGACGAGGAATGTACTAAAGGTTTAAAGGAATGTAAACAATGTGCTAAAAATCTTGGGGTGATTAGCATATTGTAGTTTTTGTGTGGATAACATGAAGATCTTTTAGGGAGAATAGGATACGAATGGCCCTTTTTATGGTCAAATGTCATGTCACTCCTTCTTCCGCCTTGCTCTCTTTCATGCAATCTTCCTCTCTCCTCTTCAGACGTATGGTGCTGAGGAAATGCAAACCATCCCTCCTTCCTTCCCTCGCTGGCCGCCACGGCGCTTTGAGCTCCCCAGAGGTCTGCGTGAGGTCAGCCACTCAGACCCACGCTAACACAGGGGACCCTCCATCGGGGGAGGATGAGTTTGTGTGTGTGTGTGTGTGTGAGAGTGTGTCTGTGTGTGTATAGAGGCTACACATCAGAGAAGAGGAAGACAAGGGGGGACTGGGAGGGTCTCTCAAATTTACCATGGCCATGTCAACAAAACCCCACTGCCCAGCAACCTCCAGATTCTCCAAATTACTGACATGAAACATTGCGCATGTTTGAAGGCGTCAAAGGCCCTCACTGGGTGATTCAACAAGCAGAGCAGCGTGTGCCTAACGGCACAGGAAGGGACACCCCTCTACACACATGTACACACACACACACACCTGCACTCCTACCCCATCGGAATGATCATTTGTCGGCCTGCAAATAAGTATGTGCGCTTCCAGTCGAGCCTGTATTGACACTCAAGGACTGATTATAGACTACAGCAGAGGAGCCTCTTCTCCTGGGGTCAACATCTTGACAGATGGAAAGAGATATGGCTAACTACCTCTAAATGTCTGCACGCACTTGTGTGTGTGTGTTTATGTGTGTGTGTGTGTGTGTGTGTGTGTGTGTGAGGAGGGATCTGACTGAGGCGGGCTGTAGCGTGGAAATGTCTTTCTTGCGCACAGCTCCCCTGCACAGACTCCTTCAAGGCATGTTAGCTTCCGTGTGCGTGGGCGGCTAGCTCTGAAGGGAGCCTCATCTGGGGCCTGTGACGGAAAGCCACAGTCGGCTTTTTCCAGCATAATCAGCCGCAGCAGGAGCCCTCTGCGGGAGCGATTCACTTGACATTTCACACCCATTCAAATGAGAGCCCCTTCTTCCCTGGCAAAAGCCCGGCACAACAAGCAAGCCAATCCTGCCACCGGTCGCGGCACTGCATCGGCGGCAGCCGCTATGGATGACTGTGAAAGGAGCGGTTGCTAGGGGAAAGTTCCGGTATCAGCTTCTGTGATGGTGATGTCTATTGTTGCAGGTGTGTGAGGACATTGGGCTAGGTGAATGCTAAAATGCCCTCATTTGGTCACTGGTGACCTACCTCTGGCATGAGATTTCTCTCTCATATTAAAAAATAAATAAATAAAATAAAACAAAACCTGACCCCTTTTTGTGACACAAGTTAGAAAAATGCAAAAATGCGGCAACACTGACAACAACCCTACATTATTCTGTCTGCGCCTTAATACACAAACACCCGCTGGGATGCTGGGGAAACAATGCTAGCATATGCCCACAACGCGCTCATATTGTCAGGGGTGCTATCTTAAGAACACATCCAAATAAAGGTCCCCCATGTGGCTTGAGGAGCGGGCTCATTATTCACTCCGATCAGACACTCCATCCTCTCATACCGTCAGAGCTCTAATGACAAGGATAATGTGTTTGCTTTTGTTGTGCAAGGGCTTCCTAGAGCTAGGTCCTAGGGCACACGCTTTTATTTATGGGCCTCCACACCTGAGCTAGATGTGTAAGCAGAAACAGCGCTAAGGCTTTCTTAGCTCTCAGGTCAAAAACAAAGAGGGGGTGGGGTGGGGGGGGGGGGGGCTAATTCAAAACAGTCGCATGTTGGCCGCGGGTCTGCGTGCAATTCATCACCAGTGGAAGTGAGTGGGTGGAAGGGACAGGATGGGGTGTGTACGTGTTAGTGTGTATCAATGCTGGTGAGGTTGTGTGCATTTGAGTGCGTGTTGGGGGAGGGTGCCGTGTGTACGCTTGCAAAGCCCCGTTGCTAATTGGTCTTGTACAAATCACAGCTGGGGTACCTCTTCCGAAAACAATGCACATGTAAGCCATAAACTGGTACACCCGAGCGCACTGGTTCCACACTCCCAGGGACGATGTTAAATCTGTCCCTTATGAAAGGCAAGCTCAACAGATGCACCAGAGCATCCTCTAGCTTTAAGATGGCATCCTCTATAGGTCTTCTCCCACAGTTTAAATTCAGCAACCTACTGTATCAAAACATGTAATTATGCTAGTTCATGTTTGTGTAATTATCTCGAGCTCGGATATGAGCATGACACAAATGACCTCAAATGTGACTAAAATGAAGTCATCACCCCCTCTGCCTGTCAGGAGGAAGAGTGAAGAGGAAGTCATTATTTAGCGTTCTCCGTGCAGGCCAAATATAATAGTCAGAGTGATATTACAGGGACAAAATGAGTAGGATGATTTTAACACACCGGGAATGCCTCTGGCATTCTAACTTCTGAGTGGCAATAAGACAAAGTGGTGTTGTGGTGTTCGAGCGCGAGGCTTCCATGTCAATCGAGTTCAGTCATGTATAATGGATTGATTTTTTTGGTGTCAATATTAATCAGCGTCGTTTGCACCTCCTGTGCTTATAGGTGTGGGGGAGGTGGAGAGGGACATGCTCACGTTCTCCGAGTGGTGATGAGCTGTAACATTTGTGTCAGAGAGGTGTTTGTTAATATATTTTCACAGAGAAAGAACTTGAAAGATGACAGATGTGTGTGTGTGTGCTTGTGTGAGAGAGAGAGAGAACGAGTGAGTAAGTGAGTGAGTGTTTTTTTTCATAAGGCACAGCAAATCAAACTCAGGTGATTAAAATGTCAGACACAGTTAGACGGCACCTTGTGACAAGGAATTGTGCTCTGAGGATCATTTGAGATTCACACTAGCTTATGAACTTCTCCTGTACTACTCCCCAAACCTGATTTCACCACTGGAAAATTAATATCATGATCTAAGTGTAGAGGGTGAGGGGTGGAAGTGGCTCTCGCTCTGGGTCTTTCTCTTTGAAAAATTCATGGTCATGAGACAATGCAGTGCTGATAATCAAGAGTATTTGGAATTCCTGTCTGGCTGTGTGTGTGTCTGTGTGTGTGTGTGTGTGTGTGTGTGTGTATTTGTGTCCCACTGAGAAATGAATGCAGTGGACAGGAAGTCCCCCCAGATGAAGTCATGTTCTGGAACTACATTGGAAAACTGAGCACATAGCTGAGCTCTGACCCCAGTAGCCCACGAGAGCCAGAGACACATCACATCACACAGCAGACAAACGGATCTCATCCGGCTCACCCTGCCACAGGCACAGAGTTACTATTTCTGAGTCATCATCGCAATACACGCCAGTTGTACTGTGCCAAAAGTCACGCTTAAATCTCCTGTTCGAAAGCAGAAGAGGGTTTAGATGGCTCTTATCTTCAAGGTTTAAAAAAAATGGTTGTTGAGTTCATATTCACATCATGAATCAGAAACACAGGACTCCAGGGGCCTCCTTGATCAACCTTGATCATACTTAAGCACAGATCTGCGCCTAAAGGATGTGTACAATCGTTTCTGTGCAAAGTGTGGAACTAATCTACTTGAGCTTAGAAATGTGCCGAAATGTACATTCACATCTAGGCATGCTTGCTCACAAAACTGCAAGTGAAGAAATCTCAAAGCCAATCTCACAGGACATATAAAACAATGCTTTACAATTGTCTTGCGTTTTAGTGTATTGATGTTTTTGAATGATCCAGGTTGGTTGCCATCATATTCAGAGAATAGCTGGATGAAGCAAAGATGATGGCCTATCTCTTTGTGTACAGAGAAGCAATATGGATTCATTCCATATCTGTTCATCTCAGTAGATACATGAGCAGGATTATCAATATTCTGTTGATATTAACAGATGATTTTATGAGAATAAAATGAAACAAACTCTCCATACAACACCTTTCAGTGCAGTTTTCAGAAGGACAGAAAAACACTGGTGCATGGACGCACACCCCACCCCCACCCCTGCTGAAGTATGTACAGCACATGAGGGCTGTAACAAGCCATGACGTCCAAGAGTCACAAGCATGATCCTCCGAGACACCTCTTGCCCTCTGATTTTCAACACACTTTCATGCAATAAATCACTCAAATAACATCAACAGTGTGGCTTATCCAGATCTCTCCGCTGGTCAGATGGAAAACACAGAGTACTCTGGTGGACTTCACACGTGCCTTCACAGTCTTGTCACCCCGGAAAATCAGGATGGAATTCACTGCACTTTTAAGGGCAAGGGTTTTTTTTTTTATTTAGGCAGCTTGAAGTGACTAAGGTCTGATTTAATCTGAACCTCCTGCTACATTTTTGCTAGAGAGATGAACTTTCTCACTGGCGTACACAGGCCCTTTGACTGGTGGAGTGAGTTTTCATAAGGCTCTGGCTCTGTCGGGGCGTTTGGCTCAGTCAACAGTGGGTTACCCTTATCCCACCTACTTGGCTGCCTGCAGGGGCTAGTAAAAGAGCAGGCAACAAACCCTGATATGCACCGCTTCAGCCAGAGAAACCCAACACTGTAACCCACCGGCTTACATGTCCCCTCTATGTTTTCCTTTTCCTAGATAAGTGTAGACATGAAATCAGACACACACACACACACTTTCCTTTAGTAATTGCACGTGGGACCAGAATAGGACCCCCCTCCCCCCAATCACATACACACACTCATACACACACACATACACACACACATGCACATACACTACATCATCACTCACAGCTCATGTGGGTCTTATGCTCTAGTCACACGAAATACTGTGAACAGATGTCAGCCATTTAGCCTGGCAAGGTCTGCTGCTTGCCAAGTGACCCCCAGTGCCTCCAGTTTGCATGCATCATCTCTCTGTTCCTGCCATTGTGCAGCACCGGCCTAGGGAGCCCAGGCTTTGAGAAGCATTATTTATGGATGTGCTAAAATATTCAACAAGGCAAAAGACACCGCGGGGCTGTAATGTTACACACAGACACACATGCACACACGCTTTTACAGTTGAAGGAAACGGCTGCTCAGCTCTGGCAAAACGAACCTCACTTTGCGTCCGTCTACGGTAAATCACTCAACGAGAGTTGACAGCTTTGTTTCCCGATGATCCTGGAAGGCACGACTGCAGCATGTGTGTGCCTGACAGAATAACAAATAAAAAGAGAGGGCTAAACGACAGAACCAGAACCCTCTTGTGCTCTCTCAAGTGTAAAGACCTGCCTAAACCTCCCAGGTACAAATCAAAAGGGCCTCTGTTTAGCAGTGCACGTGTGTGTGTGTGTGCGTGTGTGTGTGTGTCTGTATGCGTGTGTGTATGTGTGTCAAACCTCATATAGGAATATACAACACAAACATTTTTTGACAGTGTTGTTGCCAACAACTGTCTGACATTAGGTGAAACTTAATAGTGACCAAGACAGGGTTAAAAGATAAATAACGCTATCTGTAAAGTCCTCAGTGGGCGGGGTAGTTGGCATGAGTTCAGGGGCCAGAGATGGGTATGGGACATGGTCAGCAGGGGTCTGTGGGTCGGCCAGAGGACTGCAATTGCAGTATTTCCTGCTTGATATGATGCCAAAATAACAAAGCTTCGAGTCAAGGCCAGCAGACTGAGTGAATTTTGTACTGACATGATTTTGTGACACATTTGACAAATAGGTCAAGAATAGCAGCCTTGCGCCCACTGTAAAACTTCTTTCTTGACGGAATTATCTTCACAGTTTTAAAGTCCAGGGTTTTCGTATTTGTATATGGGAACAGGGGGAAACAGGGGGGCCCATATAGTTTTTAAGGTAGTGAGTGTAAATGGGAACCTTAAGTCTGAACTGGTGAGGACCTCTACAATGTTGTAATTTCTCAGACAGATTTTGAAAAGCCCTTGGGTGTCATTTTCCAAGAAGCACTAAGGACAACTGATCAAATGTGTCATAAAGGGTAATAAGCCAAAGTCAAGCTGCAAGTTATCCACCAAGGCATCTCAAGATTGTTTCCTTGTGAGACAATTAGCATTTATAGTACATGTCATCATTTGCATGCAGCAAACATAGTGCAGCCTGGGAAAAACCTACCCCCCACTGTGATTTTACGTTGTTCTGTGTGGTTTTTGATAAAGCCCACATCTGTTTGTGTCAAAACACTTTTTTCAAAACACTTCCGCAAAAATCCTCAAGAAAAGGGAAACTGGACAAAAAACACATAAACTTCTTTAAAATTCTTGGTTAAGTTATTACCATGTGATAAGCCTGTCTTACCTCCAGACCTTTGAGTTCCCAATGGCAGGTACTTTTTTTTTTTTAGATATTTTTTGGTCTTTTTGCCTTTATTCTGATAGGACAGTATGGACAGACAGGAAATGAATGGGAGAGAGAGATAGGGAAAGATCGACAAAGGACCTCAGGTCGGACTCAAACCCGGGTCGCCGGATTCATGGTATGACGCCTTGTCCCACTGAGCCACGGCGCCCCAGCAGGTACTTTTAAATGTGCGGAGATAATACACTTCATCATGAAGATAAGAGGTGATGACAGAGTCACACTGACATGCATGCCAACCACACACAGGGATGAGAAAAAAAGGTGTGAGGGTTTGCACCTTATGCCATCTTGTCTTTACAATTCAAGCACTTCTGGCACTTTTATGCCCCCACCTCTTCCAAACTCCCTCCACCTCCCAAGACCAAAAAATAAAAAATCAGAGGTGCAGACGCAGAGCTAACAGTTCTCATCACATTATTTTCACAAGAAGGTGTCAAGAATCCTGCCGACGCTTTGACACGGTTTGCCATTAGCTCTGAGTGTGATTGGGGTGAAATCCAGTCGGAGGTGGTAATTAATGCACCAATGCAGTTATTTATACCGTAATGTGCCTAGCCCATCCATCAGTCATTTCCAGCACATGGGGCGTAGAGCAGGCGTTTGTGTGAGTGGGAAGAGAGGAGCAGCATGCCTCAAGCTCCATAAATGGATTCCAGTGGCTGTGAGTGTTCTTTTGTTAATTACACAAAGGAATGCATTAAGAGGCCCCTGATTACCTCCCCAGAACCCCCCCACCCCAACACCACAGGGAGTTGTCTTGATGAACACAGGTCAAGTTAGAGGCTTTTTGTTTTTTTTGTTGGTGTTGACTTCAAAACCAGACTGTCCAACGCCACAGATTGATTGTCTGGGTATGTAAGTAATGCTGTCTTTCTAAGCATGGGAAGTCAAAATAGTTGTAGATGTCTCAATAATGCTCAATACTACAACATACACACCCTCATGTCACAAAGACATGTATATTAGTAGACATGTTCACCTAATACCAGGGTTTTCCCTTGCACTTTACAGTTAAGGCACACACCTTGACAACAAAATAAACACAGAAATTGGTATTGCCAATTTAAGTTGCTTTACCAAAAAAAATCATGTAAAACTGCCCAAAATGACCTTTGCAATGATAATCATCAGTAGTCTCCAATCCCGACTAACCCCCACCAGCCACCAGCCCCAACCTTGATTAACTAATATGCTCCAGCAGAAAGGAAATACACATATTACGTAATGCTGACGGGGTGAGTTAGGGGGTTGGGAGGGCAGCTCTCACGTGTGGAAGGCTTACTGAGTGAGGTCAACTCTCTGACAGAAGCCCAGCCAGGTCCTGCCCTCCTGAGCGCTTAAAGATTAAAGCCGCCGCGTATTTATGTAGATCCCCCCTCATCATTTTCACGTATATGACCTTCACAGCCTACAGAGGACCTCAGTGCTAGGACTAGGATCAAACCATAGCCGCGTCTAAATCATCTTTAATGATGACACTTTCAGTCCTTCTCAAGGGCCGTGGATAAGAGCATATTTTCACTGATATACAGCAGGGTGGATCATGGGAGAATGTCTTATCTAAATGTCTGATGTAAGTAATAACATAAAGCACACAGAATGTAAAGATTTAGAGTTTATCGGCAGTGGCTATGTGCTTTTTAAGTGAGGTGAGTTTGTTTATATAACAGTATTGGCATGAGTAACCTTAGTGTACTTTAGTTTATGTTTTAAAAACCACATGCTACCACACATGGTACAGAATAAGCTAACAGAAGTTAAAAGAATGTGTCAAGACCAATATGCATAGCCATTGAAAAGCACTTGATATTTGAAGAAAAGGTTCTGGTTCAAAGCTAGCATGTGCGTAGGCCTTGATTTCTCAGCTGCTGCTATAAGGCAAGAGGTAAAACAGCATCTTGGCAAGCATGGGCTT
This sequence comes from Limnothrissa miodon, assembly GCA_017657215.1. Lineage (NCBI taxonomy): Eukaryota > Metazoa > Chordata > Actinopteri > Clupeiformes > Clupeidae > Limnothrissa > Limnothrissa miodon. The sequence goes on from JAGFZM010006065.1 coordinate 21,771, forward strand.
ATTGTTAAGATTAAACTGTAGTTGGTGAAAAGAAACCCTAGGTTCAGTCTCCACTTGTGTCACAATCAGAAGGAAAGCAGCCTCTGAGGCAGAAGAGATGCCACTACACATCAATCCCATTTCCTCTGGCAGCCCAAATGTCTCTTCTGAAAGTGTGTTGTGCCTTCTTAATTGCTCACAAAATAATTTGGCACCACAGCAAAGGCATGGTAAATCAATCCTTTGAGAGAATAACATCTTTTTCAAGGCGGGAGCATTTCCGCTTTTACTTGCATTTTCTTCTCTTTCTCTCTCTCTCTCTCTCTATCTCTCTCTAACATCTTTGACATTTTGCACACTGAATTATTTCCTGGATGAGTCATGGAGTTGGGTGATTGCATAGCAACAAACTGTCAATCTTGTAACTAAGAATATTTATGGACAGTTCCTGCTCTTGCGTTAAATGGAATACTCCTGCTAACATTTTGGGGGTGTCCCATTGATAGATTAAGATCTCCATCATTTTCATCACAAGAATGAAATCTTACATTAGCAGTCATTTTTGAGAGGTATAGTAAGCTAATCCTTGAAAACCTGTTCCCCTTAATTGGTAAAATAACACAACTTCTCTCACAGCTGGCCCACAGGCCATTATTTATTTTATCATGATTATTTTATTAATCCTGAGATTTTCCAGACGGCTTATGCCATGTTTAATAAGGCTGTCTCAGTAAATCACTTGAGTTGTCTCACATTCTAAATCTCATGTGCTAGCAAAATACAGTTGGACACACACACACACACACTTATTGCACAACTGGTAATGATTAACGCAATATGGTGCTATCTAAACCATCTTTAATCCTCCTTAAGGAATAAATCATCTTTCTGAAAACTGCACTTTTTGAAAAGACATATACCAGTAGTTTAAACCACTATAATTGACAGGAGATACGAATGATTTCACAGGTGTTGGTAGCTTCTGGTAGGTGTTTTCTTTTTGGTCATATAAAATGTCAGTGTTATTTTAAAACATTAAAACTAACTTGATTCAAAGGACTGTGTTTGGACACTATCAAAACAAACAATGGTACTAATCACAGAACCACCATCAGCCAAAGCAACCCTCAAGTTAGTGAGCTGTGTGTTCTCTGGTCTACAGTATATGCCTGTTCTGCTGCCTTTGTTCCCACATAACGCCAGGCTGTTGATTTATCATTAAAGGCCCCCCTCCCAACACCAAGGGTAGCACCAGAGAGGGGAAACCCCCCTAAGAGGGATGCAGACTGAAGCAGTCTGCCCTTATTTGGACATTCTGACGGAGGGTGTTCCTTAGAGCCTCGCTGTCTGGCCATCCTCTGCTTGCTAAGATTGTGTGTGATTGTAAGGGGAGTAGTCGCAGTGGTGCTCTTTTACACACACACACAGACACACACACACGCATAAAGAGGTGGTTGAGGAAGGGGGTGTAACGTGATCTCAAGCATCCGGGATACTAGTTAGACATGTGGGTATAGCTCTACCTCAAGACTTTAGTCTGATGTCACAGGACTTGAGGTTTATGTAGGTCTATGAGGTTTGTGGAGAAGCAAAGATGGTGTTTGAAATGGTCCTAAAGGATAGGGATGTGCCAAAATGTGGACAATGTCCCCTTTGCACCACAAATACCTCCCCCATACACACACACACACACACACACACACACACACATGCACACTAACACAAACATCTCAGCTTCTGTATCTCATCAAAAATGACACTTTGTAAATTAAGAAGTTAAGATGAATCTTAAGATCAACTGACTCCTCATTGGAAAACCGGTTAATCCCCGGTAAAACTCTAGGACATATTCTGGGACAGTGTCAATATGTCATCTAAACAGCATTTGAAATACACTGCCTGCATGTCTTTATGAGTTTACAAAAAAAAAAACAGGAGTTTGTCATCTCGATACAAAACTGGGACATGTGTTTCTTTGAAGCGAAAACTTCAGGAGACAGCGCTAGATTCACTTTTTCTTTTTCTCTGATGGCTGTTCGATAAATCAAAGTGCTTTCAAATAACCTTGCGTTTTATAGTGAGGAGAAACAGACTGTGACTGTACACAAGGCTGGGGCAGCCCTCTCCAGTGGGGCTCTCTCCCTCTATTTCTCTCGTCTTGTTTTCCTACTGAGGGAGCGGAGAGGAAGCTCTGCATGGCTACTACAGGCCTGGGACTGTTGCCTGCCAGGCAGGGCCCACCAGAAAAGCCATCCTGCACGCTGCCTTGTTTTGAACACCAATTAGGAGCTAAAATAATTAGACAGGGGCTCGTCTGCCGGCTGATGCCCAGGCAATGTTCGCGCTGCACTTCCGTTTGAAGTCCAGATGAGCCATTTTGAGTTCCTCCACAAAGATTCATTGTTAGCTCTCTTCTCATCTCTCTCTCTCTCTCTCTCTCTCTCTCTCTCCTCCTCCTCCTCCTCTTCCCAACCCTCCTCCATCAAAACAAAACACAACGGAAAAAAAACAGGCAGAACTAATTCAAAACACTCACTGTCTTTCTGTAAAGGGGATGTAAGAATCTTAACTTGTGGTGTAGTCTGGGCTTTTGGAGGGTTGCTGTGTATTTTTGGGTGCTTGGCTAATTGTGTCTGAATCACACTAGCACCTGTCAAATGAGCTATAGTGACCAGTTGCATTTGATATATGTGTTAAAGCCGGCAAGCCGCTACAAATATCTCAACTACAGCAATAGAAAAACGAGGTCACACACAGACTTTTCACAGCTTTTGTGTCACTGCATGAGCTGGGATTTGAGCCCCAGCCTTGAGGAGGTCCAGCAGGTCCTTCAGCCAAGCGGCCCAGGAGCCCTCTCGGAGCGCTCCTCAAGAAACTGACAGGTTAACAGCAGTGTAATCCCAGCAGCAGCTGTGCACTGTGCAAGCATCTCGTGTTGGGTGTGCATCTGACTGCTAAACTGCCATCACAATAGCGTCCCTAAGGAGGTACTTAGCAGACCATCTGAGCATCATGATGAAGACAAAGCCGCTCCAATTTGTGTCGCTGCCACAGTGCGGGCAAAGAGTGGAGTTGCAGCGCCCTCTGTTGGTCATGCAGGTGCTGACTAGTTCAAGACTGGGATAAGAATTAGAGGGCAGTGTATTCAATGGAGCTCCAAGCACCATTCATTTTACACGGGAACTTCAGTTACATCTCACATCTTCACATGTCCTAAAACACAATCAAAAGTGACCCTTACCACAATGTAGAAACGTCTCATGAGTATCTGACCTCTCTATGGGGATTCTAACCTATGACCTTGCAGTTTCTCACAACATATTAAAACCATCTGATGTTCACAAACAGGAGAAAATGGATCAAAGGAGTGTACTGTTTGTCTGTCACCCTCCAGGGTGGAATGATAACACCCCCTTCGGCCACTCCACATCAGCTTGCTTTCATGTGATCATCTGTGTTGTTTAAGGAACACATGGCTGATACAGTAACTTAGCACTGTGAACAAGAACAGCATCTCATGCTTAATTCACACACGTGACTCTGGTCTGCAACCAGTGTAATGGAGTCTCAGTTTCATTAGAAGAATTTGTTTATAAGTCAGCGGGACATCTGCACATTTATTTAATCTAAACCTGCTCAAAAAACATGAAAATTACTCCCTAAATGTATTTTGATTATCTTCAAAACTAAATTCTACTCTACATTTAATCTATGTAATGAGGGAAAATAGATACCAATTTATTTGCCTAATGGGCTATAGGCCTATGGAAGGTAAACAGAACAAAATACAGTTCATTAACTATTTGTATGTGGCAACACTAGTCTACTATAAGGCATTGCGAGAGAGGGCCCCGCATACTGTATCAGTCTTGCAACTCATGCCCACTTGACGTTCTCTATTGGCTCTTCGTCGGCGAGAAAAGGTTAACTGTCAGAACTGCTATGTGGAGGAATAATTTTTAACTGCGGTCTTTCGGGCAACACATAGGGCATTTAAATTAGGCTACAGGCCAAAAAAATGAGAACGTCTGTCTCCATGTTTTTCTCTCGTTTAAGATGAAGAGCAGATATTACCAAGTTGTAGCCTGAATGTTATGTTTTTGTAACATATTTGTAACGCGGAAACAGTAGGCTAGTATGACAAGCATGTAAGATTCCTCATTAAAGACATGTTAGCAGTAAACTATTCCTGCAGATCACCCACGAGAATGGAATTTCATTTTTAACCCACACACGGCTCAATATTCCTTCTGACAGCATCAATCACAAGCTCAACGCAGACTGGGGAAACTCACAAAACGAGGTCAAAGGCCTCGTTCTTCCACTGAATCGTGTTCGGGTAGGACCGGACCGCAGACCGCGCTGTCATTACTCACGCTGCAAAGAGATTTGACACTTCGCTGACTTAAAGAGTAGGCTACGTGTGGTTATTAAGTTGGCCTTCCATAATTTTTTTTTTAGGCCTGGGCCACAGGCTACGGCTCTCAACGCTTATGTATTTTAATAGGTGGGGTCTGGGGCAGTCGTGAAAAAAAATCGAGTGTTGGGCTGATTAGGCTGAGCATATAACAAAATGAGCTTTTATTAGCTCATTTAGTACCTGTAGATTATCGGTGCTCCAAAAACCATAGAATAAATCCCCAGCTTTTAAAGGTAGCCTGTGTCAGGTGTAAGACCTACTTGTAGAAAAATCAACACTGCAGTAAATGACTCCAATATGAACTGCAACAACCATTAACTATATCTACAACACATCTCTTTGGCATTCAGTCTACATGTAGGCGTACTGTGTGTTTAATCTAGTCATTAACAGGTCATTCTTGGAAACATACTGCATTGTTTCTTTGATGCTTTGTCTCCCTCAAGTGGTGATAAACAGTAGGCTACATATGTCACTTGGTCTGTGTAGCTCTTTTGTTCTAAACATAATGTAAACATAATACTTTTACAACACCTTCAAATAAGTTAGAATGTTGAATGTGGGTGAGAGTTTAGTCTAGTATAACAGACAAGATTTTTGGCAGCAGGGTTTTGGAACTGTTTTTAGACCAGTCAAGTTCATGACAAAGGCTTAGTGTGTAGGCCTACATTGTACACCGTCATGTAAAAATAACTGAATGGAATCTGGCAGTATAAGTAACAGATAAAGACTAGGATAATGGCTGTCACTGACATTATTAATGGTTGTCCTTGCAACACAAGGTCACCATAGTTGTACAGTTGTAGCATTAGCGAAGCTTAATCTGATAACTGTGACGACTAGTTAAACCACACAAATGCCTGAGTGATCTTTCCCATGATTCTACTCACATACAGAGCTTTGTCAAAGGCTGAATCAATTACATGTAAAAAAATGCATCAAGATGCCTTGATGGGCATCTGGAACACACAGATATGAAGTCTCCTACAGTCTTTCAGACCAAACTGTCAGAAGATCACCATACACTAGGCACTAAGCTCGCGTCCCTCTTCAGAAATGTCTCAAGCTCATTACTAAACCACAGAGCCAGGGACACCAGAGCACATTAACAGAGCAGAGAGGCAGCACTTTACACACATAAACATCTTAACAGACACTTTAGGAATATGAAAATGACACCCACCTCATAAAATTAATAAATGCACTTCATAAAAAAGCAACTTTGGACACTAATTGAATGCGTTGCTCTCAGCTAACCCCACCCCCTTCCAATCGCCCCATTCATCTGTAGACTGCCCAAGCATCTCAGACAGCCTAATGGCAACATAAGCCACAGCGGACAGCGCCACAGAAAGTCACGGATCAATTTGGATCAATGGCGGCTCGCAGCGGGGCGACTGGTTAACATTGGCACCGTTGGAGGAGCTCCAGGCTGTCAGCCCGCTGTGACGCGTCCACACACATTGGAGCTCATCCCAGGGGGCTCACTATGTGACAACATGGGCTCAGGTCAGAATTAATATGTACAGAGGTGAGCAGAATGACTTTACCATAACAGTGATAGTCTAACAGCTGTGGGTCTCATGCGTGACACTGACCTAACTGATTTAACCTTAAGACCGCATCTCGTTAAAGCAGCACATCTCTGAGATCCAGCTGATGGGAGAGCTTAATGTTTCAGAGGACTGACCCCCTCACCCCTCTTCCTCCACCGTCAAAGTGAGCTTTGTGTTTTTATCATTACCATGCTTTTACATTTCCATAATCATTACAGACGTGTGGTGAGCCGCCTCATGATTCGTTTGACCCTGCCAAATGACTATTCGCAATGGTCTGCCAAGTGTATAAATGTAAATAAATGTAGTGCTGAGAGCGTGCCGAGCGTGCAGCCTGATCTTGCCCAGTCAGTGTGAAGGTTTCTGTTTTGCGAGCCTAGCCAACCATCATATTTTTGGTCATCCGTGAGTACCACACTACACCTTACCCCAGGGGACAAGTTTATTGTGTTTTTGAGTTGGGGAGGAGGGGAGGGAAGGGGGTTGTTACAGTGGTGGCTCATTTTTGCTGAGCTACAAAACGTTCAATGAGAGGTCTTTGTTACAAACTGACAAAGGGGAAAACAGAGATCACAACAGCATGTACCACATAACTGGAAATGGATCTGGGTTTCATATAAATGACATCATTTCTAATAATCTACGCTAGATTTTTTTTTTTTTTTTATATTTTTCATAACTTCATACAGATAATGGATTAGGCTAAAATGCACCATAATATTTGGTTGACTTTTAGGAACATCTTCCTTAATACATCACAAAATACATTTTTATATCCCAAAGAAGCAAGACTTGCAAGTAGGCATTTGAACATAACTAAATCTACAGCTACAAAATTCTACTCCGATAGCCTTTACCTGTTGGGCACTCTTCCCAGTCCACGGTGGGTAAAAACTCGGGGCAGAATCAGTATGACATATACACAGAAGTCCGTATTGTAAAGGCTATAAAGATTTGTTGCACGTTGTAAAGTTGCCTCCTGGATCTTTACACTGTGGCAGCAGGTGTGGGGTGGTAGCTGGGAGAGGGGGAGGGGATGGGTGGCGGGATCCTGACGTCTTATGTGGCGTATCTCTTGGTCCACTGTCGGGCTATCCTGTCATGCTCCGCTCTGTTGGTCAGGTACTGAGTGGCTATGCTTCCCACAAGAGGATCCGCTGAGGGAGGGGGAGAGGAGACAGGTTGAGAAATCAAACTTTTAAGCACACACGACACAGACAGTTAGTTGAGTTAGTCGGGGAATGTACACTCTTTACACACTACTTCAGACTATAGAGTTTTATGTACCGTCACCCACATTGCACTGTCACATCACAATTTTCAAGCGTACAATACATAGTTTCTGATGGAGAGGGTTTTCACACACATACAAATACTCTCTTTGTATCTCCCTCTCTCTCGCACACACTTGTACACACGTACACACTATTTCAATGAGCTGTACACTGGTAATTGACTGTTTTAGATGGATGTGTTCTGTTCTTTCCATGGAAAAATTTCTCCCATTTTCATTCCATTCCATTTCACAAACTAATCATGAAGAGTGGTGCTTCAACAGGTTTTTTTCCACATAACAGCCAATGTGTAATAAACAGAACAAAAAAAAAAACCCTGCCAAAATCTTCTAGCTGCAGAGGAAACAGTGACTGAGGATCCTTCATCAGTCTGACATATCCTTCACATCTGTGAACATTCCCCCCCAAAAATCTAGTTAAAGCATGAAAATGCTTTTTTTCGCCCACAAGGCCATAAATAAATCCCTCCTGGCAATGACAACTCAATCTGTACATCTGCCGACACCCGCCGACAGGTCAGAGTGACTGACTGATGGTCTGATAGCGCTGCGGTTATTGAGACTGATGGGTTAGCGAGAGAGAGTAGAGAGAGAGAATAGAGAGAAAGAGAGAGAGAGAGAGAGAGAGAGAGAGAGGTATACTGGTGGTTCAAAGAGGGAGGGCAGAATGGAAAGAGCAATAGTAAGGAGTTTGGGGGCTGGGGTGCAGAGAGAGATAGTGATGGGAGGAGTGTGTATGTGAGAGTGTGTGTGTGTGTGTGCAAGTGAGGAGGTGGTTTAAAGAGAAAGAAGAAAAGAGAGAGAGAGAGAGAGCTGAGGACCAGGTGGAGGAGTAGGAGGAGGGAGCCTGTCTCACCGGGATTGCAGTCCGTCAGTAGGGAGCAGATGGAGAGGAGGACCTTGGAGATGGTGAGCGCCGGGCTCCAGTTGTCCTTCAGGATGTCCAGGCAGATCACGCCCTGACTGTTGATGTTGCAGTGATAGATCCTCGTGCGGAAAGTGACCTGTGGGGGGAGAGTCCCAGACGGAGTTTGGGATTGCAACAAAAAAGACTATCCAGAATATAATTACCTTTGTGTGCAACTGAAAACCCCGTAGCCATCCTAGATGTTTTAAACTCACTGTAACTCATGTGTTTGCAGAGCTAACTGCTCTCATAACATGGTTGTTAGAAATACTCCAGACGCCAAACACCAGAAGAAAGAAAGCACCATTTAACACTTCAACAATTACTCAAAAATTCACTCCTCCAAATTCTACTGCGTACTGCAAAGCAAAGTCACACCACCGCAAAGAACGGTTGCCATGCAACACACTTACATTTTACTGTAAACGTTTACACTTGGCACAGTAACGGTCTCTTGACGCCATGTCCTTACAGGTGTGTTATTGCAGTCCTTTACAACGGTTCTTATAATAACCCACCAATCACAAACAAGGAGGGGAATTATCCATTTCTTAGCCCTCATAGCCATGGTCCATTCAACATACTCTCTGAGAACACACTACATGCCCCCACACCTGTATCTCTACTATTCATGCTGAGGTTGCTTAGAATACACCTCTTAAAACACATTCCAAACATTCCTCTCTGGGTTTAGAGATACAACAAGCTGATCCTAGTTATGGCATTGATAAGCACTGATAAGGGCAGCCTGTAGAAAGTCAAAGGCAAAGAGCAAAGCATTTGCCATACTGGAAATCAGATACTAAATTAGTCAAGAGAGCCAAGACCCCATCCCCCCCAAATACACACACACACACACACACACACATACACACACACAAACACACATATACACACACATACACATACACCACACACAGAGACACACACACACACACAAACACCAACCCCACCAGTCAATGAGTTAGAGTGTCATGGCCACCCGTCTTATCTGACACGACCGTATCCATATTACACACGGCCTGGGATTACTGATAATGCCCCACTGCATTATCAGCCATGCATCTGACATCTTTATTGTTGCACAGGGGAGAGACAGAGAGGGAGAGGGAAAGAGAGAGAGAGAGAGAGAGAGAGAGAGAGAGAGAGAAAGAAAGAGAGAGAGACCAACCAAAGGTCAGCAGGGAGGCGCGTTGGGGTCATGCGCCATCATTAGGTGTCCTGCTGCGCTGTTTTGGGCTTGTTGACCGCGGCGGGCCATGGCTAGCTTTGCCACGGCTGCTTGCAGGGGTGCGGGGTGGCAGCCTGTCACATGACTGTGTAAAACCCTGGCAACCAATATAACCGCACGCCCCCTCCCCTCCGGGCTGGTACAATGGTCGTATTGTGGGGGTGAGGCGTGGAGGCCGGCTGTGCACCAGGGGGCTGCTAGCTGCCTGCCAGAGAGGGCTGCTGCTGCTGCTACTGCTGTCATGTCAGGCTTGTGTGCTAGACCGCCATGTGCTCCCTCTCTCAAGGCTTAACCTTTCTTTCCCCATATAAACACACATACCGTTTCACTCTGTCTCTTACACACACATACACACACACACACACACACACGCGCACACACACACACACACAAGAAAACAAACACACCTCCTCTCTCTGCCTCTCTCTCTCTCTCTCTCTCACTGTCTCTGTCATGACAAAATCAGACCAGAGACCAGCCCAACAAATAGCTGAGCACCTCTAACGTCGGTCAGTTGCAGCTGTTGCTTTGCCTTCCGTAGAATCTCCTGCCTCCATCTCTGCTATTTCCAGATATGTGGATATTTTAGTGGCTATTCCGCTTCACTCCTCTCACCCGAGGGTCCAAACCCAACAGTCCGTTTCGGTAATTCTGGGAATGTGTTTGTTAGGACCAGTGCGGAAAAAGTCTTCACAGTGCAGAGCAAGCATTTTTTTCCTTAGGGAGAGAAAAAAAACCTCCACCTCCTCCACCATGCAGTTTGTTTCTCTATCTCTTCGTCTCTCGCCTCCTGCTTGGCCCAACTAAGACAAACAAACATGCTTGTCTGTGTCGCTGCAGAATCAATCAGAGCAGGGCACCACTGGCTCATCCACCAGCATGAGCAAATACTCATTATGACAGGAGGTGGGGCAAGACAGCAGACTTTGTGTGTGTGTGTGTGTGTGTGTGTGTGTGTGTGTGAGTCTGTGCCCTAGTCTTGTTGCTCTGTGCTGTCTTGGCCTCAGCACGCGGCGCTGTGAACGGGCTCCCACACTCAGACATGGATTAGTGGACCACAGACCATCTTTACAGCACACACCCACACATACACAAACAAACACCCTGCCCATACAAACACACACATACACAAAACAAACTGAAAGAGTGTGTGTATGTGTGTGTGTGTGGGAGAGAGAGATCCCACAAAGTTGCAGTGGTTCATCATTCAACAAAGGAAATAAGGGGTGTGTGTGTGTGGGGGGGGGGGGGGGGGGGGGGGGGGGGCGGATAGTGCAGGGTGTTGTCTGGTGTGGTGTGTCTCCATCATCACAAATAAATCCCCTCTTCATAATTACTGGATTAAGTCTCCCAAAGCCTTCATCTTAACAAAGAGCAGCCTCCTGCTTCAGCTCTTTATAGGTCACTTACACATGGCACCAGACCTTCTTACAAGCCAGAGATGAGAGAGAGAGAGAGAGAGAGAGAAAGGGAGAGAGAGAGAGATAGATGAAGTCTAGCAGTTCCTCATACTAAGCTGGGGCATCCAACAGCTAATTCAGCAAAGCTCCTTCTCATTTCTTCAGTTTGGAAGGGAACCCACCACCACAACAACACGCGTGACCACAACACGCGCAAACAACATCCCCTGTGCCACTTTCATGGAGCAGAATAAATAAGTCTGCCCAGTCATGATGACTGTCCTTGGCTTCCTTAAACAACTCATTCCTGAGAAATACACAAATTAGTTTTTGTATTAATTATGTGTAATTTTCCCCTATATCTAAAATATTGATCAACTTAATTAATTATTATTTTTGTTAAATTAATAAAAAAAACATTTACAAGGCTTTAATGCCACAGTATGAACGTGTCAAAGAAAAGGCTGACTGAATGCCAGTGTGCAACCCCTGACCCTTGGCCCTGAACCCTCAATCACTTGGCTGCCAGGAAGCAGATTCATGCAAGTTAAGCATTTGAAGCCTCGAGGCTTCAGGGAGAAGCCCACATGAGGCCAAGCGCAGACAGTACCTTTGGCGGCTTGAAGGGGTAATCGGACGAGAAGGTGATGTCTAGGAAGAAAACCCCGCCTTCATATACAGAGCCGGGGGGCCCCAGGATGGTGGATCTCCATTCGTAGATGTTGTCTCCTTTGGGGCCCGCACTAGAGAGATGAAAGATGAAAGGAGAACAAAAAATAAACCAGTTAGAACACACACACACACACACACAAAAAAAAACAAAAAAAAAACAAAGGTTAGTGTTGCTTCCCCGCGGTGCTTTCCCATTATAGACACGTTAGCGATGTCTGAAGGACAGCAGGCAGGAGAAAGTATTGTGTCGGAGCCGACGGACGCGCCGCGCTGTCACACATCGACCTTGAAGTCAGTCTGCCTGCCTGCCAGCCAGCTAGCGAGTCTGTAGTCTGTTTACACAACGTGAGGGCCTGAAATATGTGTCTGCTCCAACAAGATTGTTGTGCGTGCGCGCGTGTGCACGTGTCTGTGTAAGTGAGAGAGAGAAAGAAAGAGTGTGTGCGAGTCTTTGTGTTTGTGCGTGTGGTGCTTTTTTTTTTTTTCAAATCCCTGAGCAAAAAAAAAACAATTTACAGGGTGGCCGCGAGTGCAGGGAGAAGTGGCCTCAAATCTCAATGACACAGGTCACAAAGCAGTTGACAGGAGAGCTGAAACATCCTCCTCCTCTTTCTCCTCCGCTCCACTGAACACTCACCTCACCCCTGCTCCAGGACCATGCTTACACCACTGGCTACCCTGGCTACCTCTGGGTGTGAAAGAAAGTGTGTGTGTGTGTGTGTGTATAATGTTCTTTGTGCATTTCCTCTATGCTTAATTAATGATGGTCTCCTAGTTTTACTCTTTTCCATGTTTCTACATGATATGCTTTTAAAGCACAGTTTTCATATGAATCACGCCAATAAAGCTTATTGAATTGAACTGTAAATTGCAAGAGAGAGAGAGAGAGAGAGAGAGAGAGGCAAGGCAAGTTTATTTCTAT
>JAGFZM010006066.1:0-45856 GCA_017657215.1 Limnothrissa miodon
CACATGCTATATCATCATGTGTCTGCAGCTTTTTTCCAAAGCACCTATATGAGAAGCCTGGCTCGCAGGAACAGACCACCACTGATTTCCACCATCACATCTCCCTTCATTGTTGTTGTCAATACACACAGCTTGGCAGCCCCTAGTGTAGGAGCAGCACTGACCTTCCACAGCATCAGGACCAGCAAGAACAGAATGAGCAGGCCAAAGATCAGGCTCAACACGATGATGAAGACGCCCACGTACAGGTTGGGCTTCTGGTTGTGATGGGCCTCCACCAGCACCTGGGACATTTGGGGCCAGAAGACAGACATGAAACTTCAGCTAGTAGTCATACAAAAAGTTGACAAATAGGAAGTTCACAGTGTTGCTGCCCACTCACTTTCTACATGACTGCTTTAGCGTGGAGTGTTAGTGCTACGCTAGTGCACAGGGCTGTGCACACAAGTCGAAAATCATTTAGCAGAAAGCATGATAAAAAACACTGCTTGAAGAGCTGTGAGTGATGGTATGTGTTTAGCATTGTGGGGCGTGAATGGGCAACTCAGGCTAGTGACTTACCGAAGCAGAGATGGGGTCCTGCAGCACAAAGGTGTTTGGGTCTGTCCTCGGAGATGTGACCACACTCAGACTCTCCATAAGCATTGCCCCATGCCTTCCCTGGAAAACATAAAGTACACATAACAGTACAGATTACTGAGATATTAAGACCAACCACACATTATTACCCACTGGGTGAATGTCTGATACTGTCTTTGTCCATTATTAGTTTTGGGGACTGGGACTCACAGGCATGATCTGTAGAACGGTGGGGTTGAGCTCCACCGCCATCTGAATGGTCACCTCCTTCCCCATGTCCATGTCTCCAAGGTTACACTCTACTCTCATGCACAAGTGATCTCCCCTGGAGCAGTACTGAGGTCACAAAAACAGTTCCATCAGTTTGGCCTTTCTAAAACACGAAAGCTGGGGTACAGTATGTGTGTGAGAGGGACAGTGAGCAAGATGTAGTGTGTGTTTGTGTGTGTGTGGGCACGAGAGAGAAAGAGCATGTGTATGTAGCCTGTGGTAAAGAGGTACAGTAAGGTGTAAAAGAGAGGGTGTGTGAGAGAGAGAGTATGTGGGGATGAGTGGGTGGTTGGGCTAAGAGAGAACAGAGGTGTTTACCATTCTGCGCCTGCTAACTTTTGAGAAGAAGAACACCAATTCGTAGAGGAATGGAGATTTTGGGACATCGCAGTCAGCCGTTGTCCAAAGGGTGTCATTCTTTACCGTGCACTCACCAGCTGATGTCTATTAGAAATACAAATTAAAAAATACATAAAAGTAAATAAAAACTGTGTGTTCACACTAGCATGCAACCTCATCATCATAAGGAAATAATAAAAAAAAAAACTTCTTGCATGAAAAACATCAAACCAAAGACGTGAATGATTTTTCTACTCAGTGAAAGTCCAAAGTAATTGTAGGTCCTGGGTTGTATGTTTTTAGTTCTGGCCACAATAGGCATGTAAAAACTATAGTTTACAGGTAATTTGACGTTACAGTTATAGTAGATCTGCAATAATTGGGGCAATAATATAGAACAATTTAAAATTTCATAACACGATTGTTTTCATGACTGAACAAACATGCGCTACATTTTACATGCAGCCTACTGTATTTAATAGAATCCCTATTTTATAGACTTACCTGAAGCTCAGAGATCCTCAGTAACTGGTGATTATATGGAGTTAAAGACTGTGGAATATCAATTTCCACTTTTGTGTTGACAGATTTACTCGGTCCAACATTCACAACCTGATTTCAAAACAACAACGTACAGTACATATAAACATCATTTTATGCGTTAAAGCTGTTATAAGTGAAATGACGACATTATATTCGGATGCGATCAGATACAGTATGACCTTGTACCTTGTATGTGTAATTCAACTTCTCCGTAAAACAGTCCACCGGTATAGGCTCTTGCTCCCCAAACACAAAGGATGTAGGCGAAACAAACCTGCGTGGGAATAAATGCATTTAATTGCACAGTAAGTACAATGCACATCAACTGAATCAACCATCAAACCATCTCCACACCATATTGAGAGGGATAACAAACTTGTGTTGGCCAACCGCAGTAAATCAACTGCTGTGGTGGGTGGGTGGGTTGTATGATAGTGAACAGCACTCTATATAAAACATATGAGACATGTCCCCAGTATATCAGCCCATACACAGCTGAGTCAGTGTCTTACCCATGGACAGTGAGGTCAACTCCATATTTCACAGGTATTGAAAGGGTTGCAGTGTTGTCATGCAGAAGATCCTCATTCTCGTAATTATCACTGCCAACCAAAGCAGACAGAAAGAAAAAAAGACATCCAGAGATATTACACAATTATTCATTAGGATCTCTTGGAGATTCTTTCACATTAGACATGGCCTTGTCAACAAGTTAAATATTCTGGCAAACCACAGCTATCTTTGGAAAGACATAGAGATTCCTTAAAGCACATGAGATGTATATTTGGTGAAGAGCAAACTGAACCCATAGGGTTTGAATTGTCTCAAAGAGCAGGTAATTGGAAGGCTCAATTAGACATCACTCCCAGATGGCATGAGAAGTCTACTGCAGGGGAGACTATCTTGGTCATTTATGTTATTTAAGCAACAATATAACAAATGTTCCTGATTGTCTTGTACACCTCAATTTATTTTGGGCCAGCCTGAGGAAAAATAATGCTAAAGAATAATGCTGTTGATGTTCTCCATTCATTTGAAATCGCACCTCCAACATCACAGTCATTCTAGCTTCAATCCAAGGGAGCTATCTGCTACAAAATCTACATGTGGGTCATCTTCCCGGGGGCAGTACAGTAATGAATTCAAACGGAATAGAAAATAGTTGTGGTGAGGGTGGATGCAGAGGCCAGGAGCTTTTAAAAAGGTCATTATAGGCTTCCAAATGTAGGCTACCCATGTGCACTGCCATAGCCTAATAGACTATGGTGAATTGATCTCAATGTCTGAGGCTTCAGAGCCCTGATGATTAATTCTGACTTCCCCATATAACATGTGACTGGTGTGCCAGTGTGTTTGGGAAAGCTGTGGAATAGATTAATCAATGACCCTGCCACATATTTTTAGAACTTTCTGAGACTCCTGTTTTGTCCATTCTTACCTCGCCATGTGGATGCTGACAGGCAGATCCTCTGGACTGCTCTGGTTCACGTCCAGCAGAAAGCTGATATTGAGCTGCATGGGAGGAGAGTTTGGATTTAATTTCACAAATGAATTTTGCTCAGAGAAATCTAATTACTTTCTTTTTTTCCCTGAAAACGAAAAGGAGATTCATTTACCTTTGCCAGCGCTGGAAGGTACAGATTGCCCACGCTGCAGTCCAATCCAATGGTAGTTTTGTTTTCCTCCACAATGTCACAGCTGACATATTTCTCCTCCTGCAAAAATCAAATTATTCACAAGTCAAGCCGAAAAAAATTGAGTGGACCATTATCCCACCCTCACACACACACACACACTTTTATAGATTCCTAGTATCTCTCCTCCACAACAGTGTCATGCCATGTAAAATCAAGTCCAGAACTGGCAATGTTTTGAGGACAGTCATGTGCCACTTACAGAGTCCAACACTTTAATGTAGTGCAGATTGCTGGGGAACCTGAGGTGCATCTTGGGAAGGAAAGCATCATCACCAGCGTTGACCACCGTTGTGTTGACCATGATGGTCTTTCCAGACCCCAGAGCATAGTATGATATGTTCTTGTAGGTCCTGAAAAAAAGACCTTTGTCAGCTATTTCACATACAAAAGACATGGAACATGTGTAATGCGTTGTGGACGGTGGTCTAACTGGAAAACCAAAAATGAAATGACTAATTTTGCCACAAATTAGTCACATTACAAATATGACTGAATGAATGTGAATAAGGTACTAAGTGAAAGATACAGGACGGTTATGGCTGTACACCTGAACTTTAATATGTTAGTTGAACATTATTAGGTGCTAGGTGCAAGATACAGAACGGATAAAGCTGCACACCTGAGCATAAGTTCAATAGTTCTTGCTCTGAAACTTGAGGAAATCAAATGTGTGCATGAGGGGAGGAGGGGGAGGTGCAGACCCAATGAGCTCCTTATGATTCTGATGGCTCAGTTGAGCTCCTCTTGATCCTAAAGGATCTACACTGGCAGGACTAGGATCAGAACGCCAGACTGCATGTCTCACTGCACAGCAGTGACCTGGTGGGGCTCCCGGAGAGCTCACGCTGTCGAGATACAGGTGCCATCTCGTATGGCCAGATGTGGAGATGACAGGTTAATAGAGTAAAGAAAGCATGTTGGGCTGGTTCACTGGTCGAGGTTCTAGAGTGTGGGTAGGATCATGCAGGAGTCAACTGAGCTGGCCGGAGTAGAGCTGGATCTAGGTAACACCTCCTTGTGATCTAGTTAACACCTCCTTGTTTAATGATACTCAATGAGTGGAATCATTAAAAGGGTAAAACATCCAAATGTAATGAATATTTGGAAATACCGTAATGAGCCCGTCTAAATGTCAGCATTACTAGGCCAAAGTCAGAGGTGACTATTTCAGTAACACTAACGCTCAGTTGCCTTGGCATAGTAAAAAAAAACACACAGTTGATGAATGGAAGATAAACTTGCATGTAACTACCATCTAGAACTGACTAGAATGGTTGTAGCAGATCCAATAATGGTGGTAGGTGATTGGAAGATTTCAGGTTCTCTGTAGTGTCTACTGCTATATGCTGAACTGCTATTCTCTTATGGAAAGTAGTGTGAGAAGTGGAGGACGGTTGCAAGCAAAATGTTAGAGCTGTTAAGAAGCTCCAGCAGGTAGATGGAGAAAAGAGTTCCGATCAATTGTAGGAAGAGGGGACATGGCAAATGTCCTCACATTCCTCCTGAAGCTTGTTATTATGTTAGCTACACAGCTATCAAGTATGATAGAGGAGAATATGAATGGCAAGGAAAAATAAACTAGGATTTATTTACATTTGATGTCCTTTGTTTGCCCAGAGCAAGTGAATAGAAGGTAACTGGGGTTTGTGTGTGTGTGTGTGTGTGTGTGTGTGAGAGAGAGAGAGAGAGAGAGAGAGGGTGGGGGTTGGTCCAGGCTGTTACTGGTGTTTTTATGGGCCTTGCAACAAGGGACTCAAGCCTGATGTTTCTCATCTACAATGAGAGCACCAGGTGCACATTTGCTATGGGGACAAGAATCAAGCCCATTGTTGGCACATACACACACACACACACACACACACACACACACACAAACACACACACACAGATGCCTAAGGAGTAATCAAATCATGTAGCATTACCAAGCTGGGGAAAAGGGAGGTCTATAAATTATGATGTTTAATCTCAAATTTGATTATCAATGTGAGCAGCATGTGCTGTTGAATACACACACACACAGACACAGAGTATTTTGCATAAACATTCCAATCCTCAAACTATAGACTGTAATGCAACTCCTGAAAAGGGTTATCTTTATATGTGTTTTCTTTTCTTTGCAAAAGCAAGTTGATTTTTCACATATTCCTCTCTGTCCCCTCTGTCATGAGCTGTTCAACACAGATATATCAGCCACAATCTTCTGTCAGATGCAGATGTGTGATGCATAGGGCTTTCTGCACATTGTGCACAGTGCGGAAAAGCTTCAAACCCCACCGACACTGAGAACTCCAACACAAGTACCACACTCACCGCCCAATGGTATCTGCTTGTTTGGTCAGTGTTTGTTTATCAGTATGACTCAGTGAAACTCTGAACTAGGCTAGGTCATTATGACTGTCAGCATCTCTGTGACTGAAGCACAGGTTCAGTTCAGCCTTCTCTTCTAGCGATCTCCAGCATTACATAATGGTCAGGAGAAACACATATCCATGCTGTCACTTCTGCTTGGCTTGATTAGCACTGTGCTCTAGGTTCTGTTTAAAATGGTGGAAAAAACTTCCACTCTGAGGCCATGCTGTGTTTGTGACTTCTGTCACTGCAAAAATGTGTCGGAAAAAGCAGTACTTACTGGGGTAAGACCAGACGTGCTGAAACCTGCAGGTTGGTGGAGCAATTTTCCCAGGCGCAGTATCGAGCGAACTCAGTCTATTAATACATGCACAAGAAAAGAAAATAAACACTGTCAGTACTGTATGTAGTTAGGTAGGCTGGTAAATGACATTGTTTAAAACATGTGAAAAAAGTGACAGACATATGTGTGTATGTGTGTGTGTGTGTGTGGTTGAGGGGGCAGCTCCACCTTCTCCGTCACCACATTGGTGTGGTCTCCTGCCTGCTGCAGCATAGGCCTGAGTGGGGGGAAGTGGCGGGAGCCAGTCCTGCTGGTTCTGTGTTTCCCCAGCTCATAGCGCACCTCAAAATGGATAGGAGTGAAGATGTCACGGATGTCCTTCTGCAAGCGGCAGAGGAAGGAAAGAGGGAAGGGTTTTAGGGATGGAGGTTGGGAAGATGGGATGGAGGGATGTGAGGAGAGAATCACTGTGAATTTGCTGCTCAGATTTGATGTGCAGCCCTGTGTGAAGGAGTCAAGGTCATTTCTAGCAGTGTGTGCTACCAACTGAACAAGCGGAACCACCATGGAGGTATTTGGTTTCAGTTTACATTGTCCATCTTTTTTTCTCCCTGAGCCAGCCATGCAGCCCCTGGCCTCTGCGTCCCTGGTAATTGATGCTGATGAGGGCTCATCATCAGTGGGGCAAAGCAGGCCAACCCCCCCACCCATTCATCTTCCTCTCTCTCTCTCTCCCTCTCTCAATTTTCTCTCCTTCCTTCGCTCTCTCTCTTTCTGTATCTGGGCCCAGCTGGTGCAGGTCTCGCACCGAGTCTCTCCTGAGCCTGGCTTGGCTGGCATGGCCATGTGTGTGTGTGTGTGTGTGTGTGTGTGTGTGCATGATCCACTGCTCTGACTGACTGCTGCAGCAGGCAGTGGCGCTGTGCTGGAGCCAAGCTGGATGGTGGCCACCGCAGCTGTCCCGAGGAGCGGCCTGCAGCGCATGGCTCCACTGCACCGGCAGACAGAGCTCAGCTGGAGTGCACCTCACAGGTCAAAGTCAAAACCAGGAGGCCCCACTGCCCTTAGCTGAAGGAGGGAGATTAGGACACACACACACACACACACACACACACACACACACACACACACACTTTTCTTTTTCTCTCTGTCTCTCTGTCTCTCTCTCTCTCACACACACACACACACACACACAGCTATTAAGACCTTTGGGTTCTATAGGACTCTTAGAGAGAAAGAGAGAGAGAGTGACGATTTCATTAGATAGAGAGCTTGGGGAGGTTGGACAAGCACACACATCTGTAAAAAGAACAGCATGTACCACCACCAACTGCATGCCCTTGAACACACAGAGAAACACAAACTTTGGATGGTACACACATACTCACACATGCATCCAAAGTAGAACAGTTGCAATTTTTACAGATTTTGCTCATTTTCCCCCTTGTCTAAATGCTGGGTCAAAGGTAGATAGTAGTCAATGTTCACCTCCAACAACATCATGTGCAACTATAGAAAGTCTTTCAGACATTTATATACTCTTAACCCAAATGGTTACTTGTAAAGTCAGTACCTTATAGAAGTATAGTTCAATATATTTAATCAATCCACATCCACTCTTGCTTATCACAGTATTACTTTATAATGACCTCACCTTTTTGCCGTGTAACATGCAGGAACAGGGGACACTCTAAATCTACTGTATTTTTCATTCACAAATATACTACACTTATAGAATACTATAAACTACTGAAACTGCTTTAGTCTTAGACTACTGCAGTTGTTTCATATAGAAATATAGTCTAGTGTGGACCATACGTCTACAGACGTATAGTCTAGTCTGGACTATTTTTCTACACTAAGAAATGTACTCACATGTCAAACATACAATTTTTGCAGTAGTCCTTCCCATATTGTCTGTATCACAGAGGGTAGCATAGCAGCATGCCATTTAGAAAACACTCACTGTTCTTTTCTGATTCACAACGGCAAAGCCCTTTGTTTACAAAGATACAGCGAAATATCCATCCAATCACTGTGTGTGCCATTTTCATTAATTACCACACACTAATGCACACTAATATTTCAAAATGGCACTTAGAGAGTCACTCAACACACATATAACATAACATTTACTGAGCATATGTATGCAAAACATACCTGCCTGTTAGTGCATTTTGCAGCAAATGTTTTGGAAAAAAATTCTACAAACAAATCACAAAACCTTCCACTAACTAAACACAATAGAACTATAATAATCAAAACATCATAAATGACTAGCAAAGTTGAGAGAGGATTGACAGAAACAGTTGCTATCTCATAAAGGTGAGATTAGGTTGCTTTCTAGTGGGTGAGGTTGAGTTGTGTGGTAATGCTCTGTCTTGACCAAAACCACACACATTTACCAAAATGATCTCACCACAACCTCTCTTCACTCATCTCAGGATTAAAGATTGTGGCTGATCGACTAACCAAGCAAAGTAAACAGGCCTACCTTCTGCCTACATTTGTGTATGTGTATGGGTCTATGTCTGTTATTTGCCATGCGTGCACCTTTCCTAAATGTGTGTGTGTGTGGTGTGCGTGTGTGTGTGTGTAAGGCCTTATAGATAAGGGTTGACCCTGGAACATACACATCTGCTCTTCTCTCACTGTGTTCCTTGAAATCCCCCTCTCCATCCATCATGACTACACTCACATACACACACACACATACGCACACACACACACACACACACACACACACACACCCATACACACACACACACACACAGACACACACACACAACGCAGTTGTGTTACAGGTGGGTGTGTGGGAATTTTTTCTCTGGCGGATAATCACACGTGTTTATGGCTGTCAGGTTCACTACTAGCTATAAATAACAGGTCAGTGTGTGAGAGAAAGATGGGAGAGAGAGTGTGATTGTGAGAGGAGAAGTTGAAGAAAAAAATAGAGAAGAAGAAGAAAGAGAGAGAAAAGAGAAAAAGGGCAGAGGGAGAGATGGAGAATCAGGCAATCCTTAATTAAACCATGAATCTGATCAGCTGGGACTGATTAACACTGGGAGAAAATCTGGAGGTTTAGGTGGTGTGTGTGTGTGTGTGAGATAGATAGATAGAGAGAGAGAGAGAGAGAGAGAGAGAGAGAGAGAGGGGGGGGGGGGGGGGGGTTGGGTTGGTGTCCAGAGGGGTTTCCCCAAACACCTGGAACAGTAAAGCGCAACGCGTCTAATTATCTTTCAGTCCTGACTCCTCAAACCCCAGAAGTCACCAGAAGTCATCGGTTTCATTTCAACCGCAGTTGTTTTTTATCAGTGCTTTATTACGGCTGGCTAATATGAGCCTGAGTGCATTAGAGGACATCTAGCGCTGGGGTTGGAGCTTACACACCAACCTTTGATGTGCTCTCAACACACACAGTCATGTGCTCCACTTTGTTAAGACGTTCAGAGTGGCTCCCAAATACTCCACTGGTGCGGGGTCAGAGATCTGCCAAGTGCTTTTCAAGTGATTTGTTTGTACCTAGTGTTCTCCTTGTGTCTCCTGAGACATTAGGCAAGCACACTGAAGAAACAGTTCAAGCAAGCCTGGGTCAAGAAGATTAAAACAAAATGCTATTCTGAATGTGCCCAATGTCTAATGAAAATGTTCAGTATGGCACTTTAAGGCAGGTGGTTTGTGTCTCTTGTGAAATAAGGAATATCTAAGATTACTTTCTTGTCTGCTTCTGCCCAGTCTGGCCATTAGTACGGCACTCAGTACTCACCCTCATGAAGGCCTGGTGGGTGGCACATTTGAGCTCGCCAGCAGTAGTCCTGACTTCGCCACTGGTAATGTTAGAGGTTCCGTTGCCATGGAAATAGAAGCGTGAGGGGAAGGCGTCTTTGTGATGCACGTCAGTAGTAATGTTGTAGCGCATTTCTGAGCAGAAGGAGACAGGACAAAGAAAAAAGGGCATGGTTATTGCCAGTATCAACCAACAGACAGCAGAACCATGATTGTTTAAAATTATTCATTAACCATCTCAGGCATAACAGTCTGTGAACATTATTATATACAGAGGGTTGTCACAGCACCAAATTCAAACTGTACACTAACACTCCACAAAAAATATATAGTTAATAATTATTATTATTAATATATCAATTTTGTTATTACTTTGTGACATGCCTTTTGTAAAAATGCGCTATATAAATAAAATTGAATTGAATTGAATTGAATTACATAAAGACCACTACCTACACATTACCAAATAAGCTAAATGAGCTACCAAAAGCATTATGACAAAAGCACAAGCAACTTTAGCGGATTGTCATGGCTGTTGAGGGGATGAGGCCACAGTAAACTTTCCCTATCTCCTCGCCCATGTCTGGACTCCCCACCCCGCGGCCACCAACGGACACTTGCCTCCCTGGGAGTGCAGGGGACAGATAAAGGTCTGGGCCGCTGTGTGTCCAGCTTCCTCACAGTCTAACTGAGAGCTGATAAGATGAGCATGATGCCTTGTAACTGACAAAGAGGCATTGCACAATAATGTTCCCTAGAGAACCCTTTCTACAGTATCGGAACGAGGTTGCTTAATCATGTGTCGTTCAGATGACACTGCTAGTCACTGGCATCTTTTGAACACCTCCCTCCAGAGGTATGGCTGGGGAGAGAGAGACATGGGACTGATGTCTAAGTGTAAGTCCCATCTGGTTTAGACATGCACTGGGACCAGCACACACTATTTGCTCAGAAATGACACTGCTGAGAAAACTACAATGTTTACATTTTTATGTCTAGGGTTATGACCATGGCAGGTCTTTCTTTTCCTGGCCCCTTTATGTGCCTGTGTGTCCCTTCTCTCCATGTCATTGCTGTCCTACTGCTGGCTTCTGGCCTTTTCTTTGGCTTTGCTTTGCTTCTCTCTAGACTGATCTCCCCTACTCTTGTGCTTATTACACCTCAAATGACTCGCGCTACATTGCCTTATAGTTCAAACTATTTGGAGTTGTGCATGTGGTTTCTCACTTGTGTTGCAATGTTGCCAGTGTTCACATTGTTACGCCTGAGTCGTGCATGTTAGACAGATGGGCATGTGTGAAGAAAATGTGTAACGGTGGCCAGACTCACTGATGCTTCCATTGAGGCTGCGGCCCGTGACAGTAAAACACACCCTCACGTTGACACACACAGCGCGCTGGCCGTTGTCATAGCAGAGCGGCAGGGAGCGGTTCACACTCTCTGGCAGAACCATTGCAGCCTCCACCTTCACCACAGGGCGCGTCCTGCAGCAGACACCCCACCACACCACACCAGAATCAGAACCCCTCTCAAACATATATATAGCCTACACAGTATGCATTATTTATTAGCCTAAACCTCCAACTTTTTGGGCCATCTGTGGGCTTAGTCGTCAGTTTTGTTATCTATTATTTTGATGTTCTATGGATTTAGTGTCACTATTTTGTAAAACAAGATGATCCCTTTTTTCTTATCTTTGAAATGACCTCCTTGCTTATAGTGTCTGTACAAGTAGAAGTAAGTACAAGTTTAGTACAAGTTTTGAGCTAATATTTTTAGCTAATATGACCATCTTTACATGGCCAGCCAAAGTGTATTTTCACATGGTTTTACATGCTTTGGCTTATCACTGTGTTAGCTGTAGCTGTAATTGTAGCTGCTATCTGTAATGTGAATAGCACATAAACAGTGTGTTTCACACATCGGTCTTGCCACCTTTTTTCTGTATTTGTTGTAGTGTGTTTGTGTGTGTGGTTGCTTATGTGTGTGTGAGTGACAGTGTGTGTGTGTGTTTGCGTGTGTGTGGTGTGATTTCATGTCAATGTATATCTATCTATTTATCTATCTATCTATCTATATATCTATCTATCTATCTATCTATCTGTAGGTCTACTAGGTGTTAATGGACAAGAGTTTTTGCTATTTTAAATGTGAGCTACCAGCACAACATGAAACTCTGTGGTTACTACAAGTTTCACATGTGCATTTGAGAGCATGACAAAATGAGAAACATTCAGCAGATGGAGAACTGCACTGCACTTACCGAAGTACCACTGCTGCATCTGAGAGGAACGCGCCAACAGCAACATCTGTAAGTAAATCATAAAAGGGTTACAATTCGAGAGACAACGTCAGGGAACTTTTTATTTGTTTTTCCTAAACTGCACTGAAAACCTTGAAATTATTATGTCACTTCCCTCTGGCATGCAAACAATTGAGCCAGACTTTCCTAAACCTGTGTAGGTACATTGTAGGACCAGTGCTTTCCAAAGCAGAAAAGGCCACAAGTAATAAGTGAGTAGAACAAAACGGGGTGCATCTCAGCTCTGGTCTGAGGCATATCCTGTTTGTGTTACTATGTATAGTCTATGACAAATAAGACCACCAATGGAGAGAGGGGAAAACTGTGCCTAAAAAATCAGTACTAGCTTGAAGACTTTAACTAGGTCATAAGAAAGAAATAAACATTTGGGTGGTTGACATATGGCTAAAAAAAGTTTTTTTTTTTTATCTGAAATGTAAGTCCTGAAAATCATTTGGTGATGTATCCAAATTTATATTTTTTTCTTGTAGATTTGTCCTGAAATGTATATTTATTCACTAGTTTATTGTCGTAGTGACGAAGAGTGTCATATGGTGTGACATTTTATGGTGTCATTTATGGTTTTATGGAATATTATGGTGAATAAAATTAAAAAAGCCTTTTAATGTCACAATGCAAAACAATTTATTCTGATCCTTTATCATTGCCATATAAAAGTATAGTAATCACATAAGTACTGTAAGTCACATTTTGCATTATTTTGCTTGATCAACACTCCTAGAGAGAGGTTTACTCATAGTCTTTCAATATACTTCAAAATTAATTTAACTAACTTTTTATAAAAGTACCAAATCCTTGTAAACTTTATTGGCACCACTCCCTATCTGTCACATTAATAAATGTATGATTAACAACAAAAAACATTAATTATTTTCTAAATTCTGAATGTCACACCAAATGACATGGTGTCACGCCACATGATAAAGCACACTTTACAACAATCTGTATCCAAACATCTATATTAGCTGCATTTAAAGAAGAGAACAGAAGTTGAACAAGTGATGGTGACCATGGCTGGATTAACCAATGGTTTATGGGTGTGGGCCTAAGTTCCTGTGGGCCTGTCCAGTCATGAGGTTCGCAACTCAAAATAAATTGATCGCCGTTAATGAAGGAGATCCATATAAGTGTAACCTCGTTTCTAAATAGTAGCCTACTGTACCAGCCAAATTTGTTTTACTACGCTGCCAAGCCTCTTTCCCCCTTTGTTTACAAAGGTAAAAAAAATATTATTTGCACAAAATAGTGTCATGCCCCTTATTCTCTGCCAGCATGCTAATTTCAACGGTAAAACCACACAGTCAAAACAAAACAACAAAGCCCAGCAGACTCAAGTTGCATGCAACAAGACCTCATCTTTTTCACTGCTGCTGATATCTTTATATTTACGTTACAGTATTTGGCCGGGAACATGAACAAATGCATAACTCACACAAAGAGAAATTTTACTTCTGACAAAGGCTGGGTTTCCCATATTCGTTAAGAACCTCTTAACGCTAAGATCTTCTTTGGAGCGCTCTTTAAGAGCTCTCATTGGCTAGATTAGCGCTCCAAAGAAGTAAAATTTCTCTTTGTGTGAGTTATGCATTTGTTCCTGTTTATAGTATCATACTGGGGAGCCATGCAAAGGTATGTCTGTGAAGATTCTCAATCATCTAGGTCATGCTGGCATATGGATGTGTCCTGTAGACGACATAAACAACATTTTGGCAATAATTGTCTGGATCCTGTAATCACATTTACAAATAAACAACAAGGCAACAATCAGCCTGACCCTGTGATCTCAATGACTCATTTAACCACAATATTTCACATTGACTATGCTAAATGTGTGAATTATGGTAATTATGTTAAACGGTCACATAATGAGGGGTGTGGTCTAGTGTTCACACCCACAGGCCAGGAAATAGACCTAAAAAACTCCTAATATTCCCATCACCAGTTAGAACAAATGAAGCTTTCTGGATAGAAATTTTAACATCTTCAAACTTCAAAATAAGTCCAGTTGTCTATAACTGAACACTATGTTGCACTTTGGTTATTCCTCATCAACTACGAAGGAGATCGATCATTCTCTTTTTTAGATTGAATTAAAAATGAATTAAGTTTCTTGTAGCTTTACCTAGGGGCCCATTATTCAATCCTGATTGGAATCCTGATTTTTCTTAAACAATGAGTTTTACTCAAAGTTACAAAAAGATCTGTGATTAAAATAGTATCAAAATGTGTTAAAAGGACAAAAAAATTTATAAACATATTATACTATAACTATTACCTATGAAATATGTATCTAAGAGCATTCAATTCATATCATATAGTGTGACAAAATAGTCATATGGTGTGACAAGATGATGTTGGGTCACACCATATGAGGTTCTCTTTCGTTTCGAAGCCGAAACGTACGAATGGATGATGCCTATCATCTCCTACTTTTTCTGAAGTCAATTTTAACCAACCCTTTGAAAAAAGGGCAGTAAGCGCTCTGACGTGCGCAGGCAACTACTTAGAAAGCCCTGCGTGACGTCAGAAAGTCTATATATTGACTGCTTACGCCTCAGGTCCTCTTTGCCTTTTTCACTTCGCCTACTGCGTGTGTTTCTGAGTCGATCTTTGTTTGCTTTTGCAAATAATTCTAAAACCCAACGGCTTTTGTCAAAGCCCACCACAACAGCTTTTTTCAAAGCTCTCCGAGGGATTCCGTCTTGCTCAAAGTGCTCACGCCGGTCCCTAACTTCTGGTACCTCGAGACGCAGGATGGCTACTCGTTGCTGTACCGACTGTGATCGTCCCATGGCGCTCTCCGACCGCCATGCTGTCTGCTTCATTTGCATGGGGAGTGAGCATGCTATGCTAGCCTTCTCGCAGCCTGATCTCTGCTCAGCCTGTGAACGCCTCTCCCCCGCTGCTATCGCCAATCGAGCAGCATTTTTTGTGGGTTCCACTGGCAGTCCAGGGGCGGCTTCCACCCCCGTTGGCATCATTGCTCCTCCTGCCCGCCAGTTGGCCAAGCTTCCCCCGGCGTCCTCGTTCCCGGATGGGCTACTCGGCCGGTCTTCGGTGGCTACTCGGCCATCGGTTAGCTTCTCAGCGGCTAGTCTGCTACCGGCTAGCCGGCTAACCGCGGCCCATCCGGCTAG
Organism: Limnothrissa miodon; assembly: GCA_017657215.1. Classification (NCBI taxonomy): domain Eukaryota; kingdom Metazoa; phylum Chordata; class Actinopteri; order Clupeiformes; family Clupeidae; genus Limnothrissa; species Limnothrissa miodon. The sequence goes on from JAGFZM010006066.1 coordinate 15,307, forward strand.
CCCTGCTAGCTCCATCGGCGCTGCCTTTGCTCGCGCAGCTACTTCGCCGCCCCATGTCAACGACTCGGACGACCCGGTCATCGAGGCTGTTGATGAGGAAGAGCTCGCCTCCTTTCTCTCCGCGAAGGGATGCGCCACTGTTGAGGATCTGCCACCGATCCAAAAGACCCACGCCGCCCAGCTAGCTTCAGAGCTAGCCACGATGGCTACCCAGGCGGCTAACAGGCTTGGCCTGCCCCCGCGTCAGCGCTGTCCGGGGGGGCGTTTTGACCTTTTCTCCGGCGCGCTGCCTTCACCTGATGCCCTTCCCCTCCCTGCTCACCCCACGGTCGTGGCGGATGCGCAGGCCTCCTGGGAGGCTCCCTACGCTGCCATTGCCCCCATTCAGGGACACGCAGCGTTTTACGTGATGGACGGCGCGGGCGCCATTGGCCTCGTACAACTCCCGCGCGTTGAATATGCGGTCGCTGGGTGCTTAGCACCATCTTCCGCCACCACCTGGACATTGCCTCCTGAGCTCCCTTCTAAGCTGTGCCAATGCACAGAAAAGCTCGTCTCTAAGGCCTTTATTTGTACAGGCCAGGCGATTAGGGCGCTTAACACCGCCTTCTTCCTCTCCTCTCTATCTGAGGAACTGGTGGCGGATCTCTCAGCGCAGCCGTCGGATCTCACTCTCCACCAGCTGCGCAGGGCCACCGCTCTCACCTCACTGGCCATCAGGGCGGCCATTAAAGTCGACGGGCGCTCCCTTGGCTCTTTGGTCGTCAACGACAGGCACCTCTGGCTGAACCTCTTGTCCATGCCAGAGAAGGAGAAAAGGCATCTTATGAACGCTCCGATCTCCACTGACGCTCTGTTCGGGCAGGCGCTGGAACTCCAGCGCGATCGCTTAGAGAAGACGAGGTCGGCGGCTCAGGCCCTGCAACCCGTGCTTCCTAAGCGCGCTCCGCCTCAACCAGCCGCTCCGCCGCGCGCTCACGAGCCTCAGCGGACGCATCAGAAGAAGAAGGCAGACGTGCCCAAAGCTGCGCCACCGCCAGCTACTGAGTCACAGCCTTCATGCCAGCGCTCCTGCTCTCGCAGTCGCGCAGTCCCCGCCACGCGTCCAACTAGCCAGGAGCGGCGCAAGAGGCCACAGCGATCCTGATACAATCGCGTGTGTGCGGCAGAGCATGTCATGCGACCCCTGTCCATTGACTGCTATGCCTCTGAGTGCTCTGAAAGGCACTGGTCCTCGCTCTGCAGTCCCCAGCTCGGAGCGTTTACCCCGGCTTCGGCGGTCCTCTCTGATCTCACCCCCTCACGGGGCGCTGAGTTTGCCTTGTTCACAAGCACCCCGCACACACATTCCCGCCCCTCTGGGGCAATGTTTGACAATGAGCCCCGGCTCCAGCCGGAGGACGCTCTCTGTTCTGTCAGCGTTGTCGCGCACCGGGGCACCGGTCCGGTCTCCACCGCACATTCAGCTTACGCATGCCGTGCGCTCTGCTACATGGTCGATCTTTTCGCCTCGAGCGAGAACACTCACTGCCCAGCGTGGTTTTCGCTGGAACGAGATGCGCCGCTAGGGTCAGACGCACTGGCACATCCGTGGCCGCGGCGTCTACTCTACGCTTTTCCCCCCCTTCCTCTGATGCGTCAGGTGTTGGCCAGGATCAGAGCAGGGGCTCACAGGGTGACTCTGATCGCCCCCCATTGGCCATCTCAGAGCTGGTTCTCGGATCTGGTCTCACTGCTGGACGGCCAGCCTTGGACCCTCCCAGTGCGGAGGGATTTCCTATCTCAGGCCCGTGGGTCACTGTGGCACCCCAGGCCGGAGGCGTGGAGACTGACGGCTTGGCCCCTGAACGGGCTGCTAGAGCGCGGCCTGTCAGCCGCAGTTGTAGAGACTGTTCAGGCTGCTAGAGCTACGTCCACTAGGTTGTTGTATACACTAAAGTGGCGCGTGTTCAGCACATGGTGCAGAGACAGAGGCTGTGATCCTCTAGTCTGCCCTATTGGCGAGGTGCTTGCGTTTCTGCAACACCTGTTTGATCAGGGTCGTACACACCTGAAGGTGTATCTCGCAGCTATTTCAGCATGCCATGTTGGCTATGCTGGCGTTTCCCCAGGCGCACACCCCCTTGCGTCGCACTTCATGAAGGGCGTCAGGTGGCTTCGCCCCTCTTCCACACGTTCGGTCCCTACTTGGGACCTGGCCACTGTCCTACGCAGACTGGCTCTTACGCCCTTTTACCCTCTGTCGAGTGCCAGTCTAAAGATGTTTTCCCTTAAGACTGCGCTTCGGCTCGCTCTGGTCTCGGTGAAACGCGTTAGCGACCTGACTGCTCTGTCAGTCAGTCTTCGACTGTCTTGAGTTCACGCAAGATGACGCGCGGGTGACGCTGCGACCGAATCCCTTTTCTCGCCCTAAAGTGCTGTCTACTGACCCTCGTACGAGGGTCATAGAGCTCTCAGCCCTGCCTGAGACAGGAGGTTCTGTGCCCGTCTCTCAGTGCCCGGTCAGAGCGCTTCGTGCCTACTTGACGCGTACGCAGAGCATCAGGAAAACGAACTAGTTGTTCGTCTGCCACGGTGAACGTGCCAAGGGTCAGGCCTTGTCTACCCAACGCATGTCGCATTGGCTTACTGAAGCCATACGTCTGGCATATGAGGCGGCAGGTGTTCCTCCACCTGTGCATGTCAGGGCGCACTCCACCCGTGGAGTGGCGGCTTCTTGGGCCTTCTGGAAAGGCGTCCCCATGCAGGATATCTGCCTGAGCGCGTCGTGGGCCTCAGGCAACACCTTCGCGCGTTTTTACGCATTGGACGTCACCAGGCCGGGTGTAGCAAAGAGTGTTCTCTCTGGGCCCGGCGGCGGTCCCATGGGTCTTCCCACCTCGGTGTAGGGCTCTTGAGGCTTGGTTGTAGTGATCCATTTGTACGTTTCGGCTTCGAAACGAAAGAGAACGTTACGGATACTAACGTATCCTCGGTCGCCGACGCTGGCGAGCTTGACAAAGAGGACCTGAAGCGTAAGCGCAGTCAATATGTAGACTTTCTGACGTCACGCAGGGCTGTCTAAGTAGTTGCCTGCGCGCGTCAGAGCGCTTACTGCCCTTTTTTCAAAGGGTTGGTTAAAATTGACTTCAGAAAAAGTAGGAGATGATAGGCATCATACATTCGTACGTTTCGGCTTCTCACTCAGAGAACCGAGGATACGTTAGTATCCGTAACGTTTCATGTACTTAGCATTATATTACGCAATGTGCTTTTATGCTAACACCATAAAACCATGTTATCTACAATAATACAATATGGCTTTCAATGTAATATTGCCTGAGGTTCAGTTCTACTTCCTAAAAGAAGCAGGACCTCCACTCTTCAATAGTGTGGCCTGTTTAAAAAAGGAATATAGCGTCACACCATTTTTTAATTTTTAATTTTGGGACAAAATATTTTAGTTAAGGGTGGCTTCAGAATATTATGCCTGAACTTTTAGTTAAGCAGACTCACAAGTAGACATCTGGGTTATGAATATATGATTGATAAATCACAAAATTAATTCATTGTCATGTTTTTTTTTCAGTCAAACTTTGTGAAAAGTACTGGGACAGTATGTGACAGTCACGCCATATGAGCTTTTTCTAGTTTAGCTCTAAATTGTGAACCAATGGAACATTAATCCCATTAATACTCTCTATGTTCATGTAAAACAGCACATTCTGACAGTACCACCACCGTTTTGACATATTTTTATATGAATTGCTTATTTTTCATACATGGGACCAAAAAAAGGCCATGTCATGTCAACCACCCATTTTAGTTACTCCGGCAGAGTTTTTGTTTGGTTGTTTGGAAGTGCTCACTTCATATGGAGAACATCTGACATGTCAAAACTAGTCAAGAGGTTGCGTGTGCATGACCGGTAAAAGACGCCCTGCAAACTCTCAAACACTTGTCAACAATCTCTGAGAATTGGATAGCTAAAAGAGTTGGGCTTTTCCAACTCACAAAGGCTCATTAGTTTCTGTAAATACACTGGATGGCAGGACTGTTGGGGCAGTATGAAGTGGTTATTACAACACCATTGCTCTTTCAGAGGGGCAGTGGTTTGGTTGTTAAATTATTCATGTGCTCAGCACCTCAAAGACCACAGAAAACAGACTCAATGGAAATCAAAGGACTCTACCTGAGAAACCATTGCCGTCAACATCGATTCCTCCCGACATGGACTGACCAAACATTTGTAGGTCAGTGCCTAAAACCTTCCCTGTGATTCTCTGTGGAACAGATAAAGATAGAGAGAAAAATACATTTCTCAATGTACTGTTATGCTCTGTTACCGAATGTAACTACATAATTGCCCAGTCATGTCGTACATTGGGTCTGTTTCAGGAACATTTCACCTATCTATGGAGAGCACTTTATTTTATTTGCTAATGAAGCCATGTGTCTTCATTTGCATATTTATAGTCTTTTAATTGCACAGTTTTAATTACCATTCCAAAACACTATGAGGAGAGGAGAAGAGGGGGGGGGCGGGAGAAGCGGGGTTCAACACTGTCAGGAAATTGCAGCAATTCAGCTGGTGCAACTCCCCCTCACCCCCTCCCCTTTCCCCTGACTATCCCAAGGCTCACGCACAGAAACAATGGGACAATTGTCACAGGATGGAGAGCACTGGTCTAGAGAGGCAGACCCTGACCCCCCCCCCCCCCCCCCCAAATTCTGTTCAGCAGCCCCCTTCATGCACAAATAGCAGCTGGGACCTACTTGAGAAAAGCTCTGCCTGATGCCATTCTTCCTCCCATTGTAGATATATATAGCGCCTCGCAACTCGTCCTCATGAGGCCCTCCCACCGCAACGTCTGCAACACATCCACAGGGGGTGAGAGGGGGTGCTAGTGTGTGTGTGTGAGTGTGTGTGTGTGTGTGTGTTTAGGAGGGGGATACACTAGACTGGCACATAGGGACCAACTAACACTATAATCACTTAGACCTTGCCCTTGTAGGTGTCTATGACTTCCTCTGATCTCCTTTCCTTTCTTTCACCTGGAGCCAGACTTTTTAGATATCCTTACCATCAAAGAAAACATATAGAAATGTATACAAAAGAAAATAAAAATGCAATGCTCCTTTATCATTAACTGAAATGGCAAAACTGAATACCTAGCTACAGGAAGAACAAAAACATAAACCCAGAGAAAAAAAGAGAACTGTGAACAGCAAAAAACTGGGTACAAGTTCAGAAAAACATACTTCGGCTTTTCAGACTGTTGTGCATATTTTTTGACAGCAGGTTTCCAGGAAGTGCTGTATCTACCAAAGCACACAGAGGGAAATTAAGCTCATCTCGCTCTCTCATCTCTGTATGTTTGACAGCTTCCTGACCTGAAGGCAGTCTTTGCTTGACAACTCATCTATACTCTCCTATATGCTGCTTTTGCTGACGTTTACCAGTCATACCAAAAGCACCCTACTTCAAAGAACTCATATATAGAGGCAAACTAACAAACTCAATAAATAAAATGCTAAATATGTTTTCCGAACACAATTACGTGTTTAAACAGTCTTACCAGAGTATCCATCATCATCGATGTCTCCCAGATTAGTGATGGTCTCACCAAAGCGTGCGGCATAGGAGTCACTCCCCACTAAGGTAAATTCCAACTCTTTCATGTCAGCCTAGAGAAGAAATTAATTCTTTCAAAACACAACCAGAATAGATAAATCATTTTTGTATAAATACACTACTTTTTTAGTTGACCTGTCAGTCTAGCTAGCTACTTATCTAGCTCTCTATCAAGAGGAAAACATGCTTTTTTGGACAATGAGATCATGTCATTGTTGTAGGGGTAATGTTTTCTCATTTCATAAAGAATAACTTTATGGTCCAAACACCAGAGGGCAAGCAGCTGATATCTTCTAAGAGCATCATGACTCAAAGTCATCTGTCAGAAACACTGTCCTGCGGCTGTTGCACCACTGAACCATGTGCGCTTCCCTCCAACACAACTGCTCCAGTCTTCATATGCGCTTCCCTTTAACACAACTGTCTGCAGGTCTGAGCTGCATCTCAAGAGCTGCATGTCAAGGCAACACTCTAGACTGCACTCCAGCATGAAACAAAAACCATGAACTTACTTTGACTGAGTAAGCAGCTAAAAAACAGAATCATGAACTTACTTTGACTGAGTAAACAACTAAAAAACAGAATCAAATGCTGCTGCCTCCTGACACTCATGACTCATGACACTCATGATCAACAAAAACCTCTTTAAAGCTCGACTGTAAAGTGTGTTGCTGACAACTAGCTCAGAAAGAAAAGCCACTGCATGTAATTATGAAATGTTTAGGTAAACAAAGCTAGAGAGTACAACTCAGTCCATCGTAGGCATACAAAAGGGCACTTAAATGTCTATATTTACAAAACATTGAAACTTCTTTATAAAAGGATATGAAGTATTCCTAAAGTCTTATAATGATACTATCCTGTAAGTAGATGCTACATTTATAATAAAGATGGTGATGTGAAGTGTTTGATAGCATGGTAATACATGTTGTCTTACAGCACTGAAGAACGTAATGACTGCAGTCAATTATTTGTAAGTGATTATTTCAAGTGATTTCAATATCATCAATAATTACTAATGCACATTTATGCATGTAATTGTAATTCTTTATGAATACAGATTTTGAGTAAAAAATGTAATGTTTGAGTTTGAGTGGGAATAGTTAGGATGTGTGGGAAAGACTGTTAATCTTTTCTAAAGCAAGGCCTCGAGCTATCCACAGTGTTTGTTCAGTCTCAGGGACGGGCATGTCAATGGCAGGCTCCACACTGACACACTGGACACAATGCACTTATACAGTATGCACTCAGAGGCAAGGACAGTTCAACAACATCCTGATTTGTGCGGAACGCCCTGCCATACATAGAAATGCACAAGGCTGGGTGTTCACGCCAGTAAGGGCCATATATATATATATATATATATATATATATATATAGCACAGACCCAAACACCAACAAATCTACATTGCCAACACTTACAAATGTAATTTTGTGTAATCCAACATTTTGAAGTTTAGTGTGACATATCTTTTTTCCTTTAAGTGATTCAATCATAGAATGGCCATACATATGAATGGTTTCTGTAACTGCGAGGTAATGTAGTTTGACATACTGGACAACCCTCCCTTCTCCCCTTTTTCATCAAGCACACAGGGCCTATTTGGAAACATGCACAGGAGCCCCACCTGGCCTTGGTTGATGTAGACGTGCACCCTCCCCTCCTCACGCACGGTGCTGTACAGGGGAGCCCCCACCAGCAGGTCGGAGAGGCCGTCACCGTTCAGGTCCACTGCACACACACTCGCCCCGTAGTAGGACCCCAGCTGCACGAGGCCAGACAAGCAGAGCCAAAGAAATAAGAGGACATAAAAATGGAACCTCCTTCCTGATTCAAACCACATGGAAATTCTGCCCAAGCGTGGAGGAATGTCCTCACCTCCAGACCAAATGACTCACCTTAGTACCTTCCAGAGTCGTCTCTATGATTTTCAGAATGTTTCCTTCAGTTTGGAATATGTATGCCTGAAGATGCAACACAAACAAACACACACAAACCAACACACACAAACACACACACACACACACAGAGAAAATCATACAATGGGTTAACATATCCCACCAAGCCAACATACCAGACCCCAACATATGTACAAAAAGGATCTTTGGGAAAGGCTATCAATGCTGCCAACAATCACAATACTCATAAATATTTATACTGGACAAGGAAAAAACTCTGCTGCATGCGTCCAAGAAATGACCTACTTCTTCTTCGGCACATATGGAGAACATTTTAGCCTTCAGACAGTGACAGTCACAGAAGCACCAAGTGGACGTTCTTTTGTAACAAAATGGCATGAAAAGAAGGCCTTCTCTGAGCTGTTCTGTAATGTTTTATGAGATTCATATCCGAATCATATGAATGGCACAGTAACCATTTGTAATGCTAATCCTTTCCATTTGCACAGGGGTATCACAAGATCAAACAATAATAATAACCCCCACAGGCATCCCTTTCAACAGAGTATTTTACGCCCCTTACTCTGTAGGAATGTAACATACCCACACATACACACACACACACACACACACACACACACACACACACACACACACTAACATGCATAAGAGAAAATAGTGAGGAGGGATAAACTAAGGCTAAGCCCCAAGAATTCACCAAAATGCCCACACACACACACACACACACACACACACACACACACACTGTTCACATCAATGTTCTCACAATCACAAAAAGCGCAAAGGAGCAGGTGGGATGGTGTGAGATTGAGGATGGTACCAAAGGTGGACTCTTACTCTACCAGTCTGGCCATGCTGGGGGGCTCCGCCCACGATCTCTGTGCTGTGGGCGCTCAGAAAGTGTCCCGCTCCTACCGAGTAACCTGGCAATGGAGAAAACCACACACACGTCATCCCAATGACACTGACACCAGTAGAACAGGTGTGTCACGCAGGGCCAACAACAGTGTGTTCACGCCAGTAAGGGCCAGAGTGTGTGCATGTAGTGGGAGTGTATGTGTGCATACAGAGCTGCTAAAGGTGTGTGTGTGTGTGTGTGTGTGTATGTGTGTGTGTGTGATAGTGGGCCATGGGTGGCAAGCCAGATGAACGAGGTAGGAACAAGTGCTTCTCACATCTATCTGAATCCCCACCATTCACAAGAGAGGATTAACTGCAGATCAAAGCTAGAAATTGAAAAGGCCTCATTCTCACAGTAATCAGTACGGTGTGCAGTAGTTGCTGTGCTTTCACGGAGCATGTGTCCCTGTGCATTCACTGCAGAAGTAGTCTCCTGTGCTAACTGGCTGTGTATAAAGTCTGTGGATACAGTTTTTATTTGCATTCTTCAAAAAAGAATAGAACTCCCTTCTATCTGCTATCAGACAACAGAGATGGGATGTGGTGTGAGCAGCGCAGAACACAAGGGCAGAGCACATGGTCTAGTCTGTCAATATGCACTGGCAATAAAAATGGTCCAGAACCGTGACTGAAGAGAATGAAGAGAATGAAGAGAATGAACCCTAAAAATGACAGATGTAACCCTAAGACGTGTATGTGTATGGAAGTGAAGAGAGAAATGGTTGGCAACTATTGGTTCTAGATGGTTCTAGACCAAGACTATTGGCAACTATTGGCAACTATTGGTTCTAGATGGTTCTACACTAAGGAGTATCTTTGTATGTGTATATGTCTTTGTAGACACTAGTCACATCAGATATAGCAGATTAAACATTAATCTAAGAACTGCCTTTGCTATTTATCTATTTTTTTCACATAGACAAACACTGAGCAACTTGCTGCACCTGACAATCAGCGTCCTGTTCTCACAGAACAACACAACTTCCTCTCACTTGGAACATGATCAGGACAGTATGAGAAAAACACATACTCGAGTGACTCATGCTGTGTCTGAAAAATATATATATATTTGCCATACACATACCAAGATAGCTGCCATAGAGAACCATGCTGTCTTCATCCAGATATGCTGACAGGACATTGCTTGTTACGTTATAGACGAGTACTGAGCCAGTCCAATATGAAGTTCCTGGAGCTCCCATTATAACCAAGTCCTGCCACAGAGATGTCGGAAGAGAATTTGTTAACCTACTGTGGTGAGGTTAGATACACATCCAATATTGTTGGATTAATAGAGATGAATCACCTCTGTCAGAAAGTTTGACATTCCTGCTTGACAGGACCCATAGTCTTCACCAAATTTTCGCTGATGATCTGATGAGGTATGAGAGAAATATTCACTATCAGCAGTTGTGAGGTATATATTATATGATGGGATATATATGCATATCCGAATTATATGATACTTGTGATAGCCAATGATCTTAAAAGAAGATAAATAGTGATGATATCAGTAGACATCAGTATCAGATATTCCCCTGTACTTTATTTACACATCTAAGTCTGTACTGATAATATTAAATAAGTTATACATATAAGTGTCATGTTATACCTCTGTAGCAAGGATTCAGTGAAACAAACTTCTCAAGATCGGGGTTGATCTTGTAGCATATGCCATGTGGCAACTTGTGATTCTCTGCCTTGGCATAAAAGATGTTTTTCCAGCGATGTCCACAAGCCTAAAATACACACAGCACATGTGGTTAAAATCTCAGACATATAGAAGAATAATATAAGATGTTAGTCATAGAAATGCTGGGAGAGTTCAGCCGAAGGTCAGATCTGAGTGGTCAGAAGGGGTCATAAACTGACCAAAATAACAGGGAAGATGGCTTGAGGGTAGTAGAAATTAATAAGGAAATAAAGAAAGGGTGTTTGTCAGGTGGGACATGAGATGAGATAAGTAACAAGGCAGGAGTGAATGAATAACAAGTCAGGAGATCAGAGAAAGAAAAGGCTGTGAGGAAAGGAATGTGAAAAGAGGTATTTAAAGCACTTTCATTTTTGAAGGGTTGCTTCATGAACACAACTCTGTTCAATAAAGCCGCACGTTGACCAGCATCTGACAGCTCCGTCTCTTTGACGTTTGAAACTTCAGTGCTCTTGTACATTGGACACAACACACACATAAACCAGCTACAACTCAGGTAACACTAAAGCTACAGCTACAGCTACAACTCAGGTAACACTAAAGCAAGAGCTTCTGCCGCTTTGATCAACTAAATGTAAGACTTATAAACATTTTACGATCCTCATAATTGAAATTTAAGACCAACATGACGTTCTTTCCGGTAAGAAAATCAGAAATTTGAAAACAGATTCTATGTCCATAAAGTATAGTGGCTCACATGAAATGCACCACACTGTTGCATCTACACTAATAATTCACCTCAAACCAATTTTCTAGAAAATTTTACACCACATACCAAGACCTAGAACATTTTAATTTATACTTGGGAAGCTCTGTATAAAATTATCATCCTGGGAAGCTCTGTATAAAACTATCATCCTCCCCAGCATCCTCCCTTGGCTGAGTTCAAAAATACTGTAGAAAAACAGATACTGTAAAGCAACAGTGAGAGGCAGGAGAATGGCTTACCATCACATTGCCATTGACAGGATCTCTCGACAGACTCACTCCCAGCCACTGGTTTGCAATGTCTGGAGTACAGGTCTTTCCACACCTGTCCTTCTCACCACCTGAGATGGCATGAAACACAACATTGCTACAACTCCCTCTCTTTCATTGCTATTGAAACAATTCTAAAAACTCCCAAAACTATCATGGCAACACTGTATGTAATCACTACTTGCTTTTATAAACATTAATAGTAGAACACAGCATTCCTGAACCTGGAAATGTAACAACATTTAATTTCCCATATTGACCAAAGTTTAACAGCTGTTGAAAGCTGTTTGCAGTTTATCTAACTGACAGCCAATGGCGCAAGCAAAACACTAATGGAGTTTGGATCTCAAACTTACATCTATTGGAACACATAAAATTACATGGTCTGTCACTGTAGGACTGATCAAAATAACCAGTGTTTTTGGTATTCATGAATTGTCTGCATTCTATGATTGGCAGAGATTTGTGATGCTGTGTAACTTGTGACACTTTTACGCCCCTCAATTGTATACACTTACAGTAGGGCTCTCTTTCAGCTGTCCTGTGTAGTGTTTCCAGCATTATATCAATGTCCTGTCTGAGTATCCCATTTGTTGTTTATCTGTAAGTTAAGACTTCACTGAGATTGCCCACTTAGACGTCCTGTCATCTCTGACAGCATTACAGATGTGGAGGCTACTGTGTAATTTTAAGCGTGACTTGTCTGCTTTAAGGGACTGTGCGAATAATAGGCCATGCTTCTCATAAACAGTAATAGACATTTCCAGCACTGGGGTTGAAGAGATATCGCTACTGCTGCAACATCTTCGTAAGTGAAGTCATTTCCTTTTAAAGGTGTGAGCTTATGTCACCAAAACTTCCTCAAAGGATCAAATCAAACATTTGAGGGTATTTCTGTGGGTGTGGGTGTAGGCACAAAGTCGGTGTTAGCAGTAGCCTACGCAAAACCCTTCTAGCACTACAGGGGAAAAATGTCTCAACACTAATAACGATTGCAATCACAAGCATTTGAAAGAAGACAATTGACACACATAGGTGCCCTCTGTCTGATCACGTTACAGTAATATGCTTCAGGTCATTAACTGTCTGTTACCACCACTGACTTTCAGGAAGTTCATCAACATGTCTAAAATGTGCAAGCTTACACCCAAACTGTAGAAACTGTAGAAACTTACGTGATGCTAAGATTAAACAAACTTAAGATAACTTAATTAGTCTCATTTTAAAACTATCATTTAAACAGCACAGCATCACTGCATAGTTTTTTTTTACTGTTGGTTATTTGAAGAGTGGGTGAGTTTCTGTATTATTGCTGTCATTTATTCAAATTATAAAAAGCTAAAGACCAAACAGAGACAACACTTTGAGCTAGTACTAGGCTAAACTGTACATTCTGCCATTCTAGAAAAAAAAAAAGAAAAAATGTACCAACCAAGAGCCATCTCCTGACAGCTGCCCTTATTTGAGACACCGCATTTAAAGATTGCTCCGGGTTTTTTGACCCTGCTGAAGTTTGAATCAGCGACAGGGGCACCCACCACTAACCTGTGTGTGGAAATAAATCGATTTAAATAAGTGAGTTCAGCTGTGTGGAGTGACACTACCCTTGGAAATGTCACACTCTCCCAAATACATCAAATGGTAAATCTGGGTAAGCACTGAATTGCATAGTAGTTGTCCGTTCCAGAAGGCTGAGTGAAGTCAAATAGCACTTTGTTGCGGCCAAGCTGATGAAGGGTTGATTAGTATGCCTTGACGTTTTAACACATGCAAGAACTAAATAGGCACTTTGTTCTATTCGCGACAGTTGATAACTGAATGAATGGTTGTACGGTCTAAAAGGAACTAAGCACGTATCATAGTAATCCTGATGCGTTTATTTCACTTCATTAAAGTCGTGTTTCTTACCAACTCTGGCTATTGTGCTCATGAAGCAACACAGAATATCCAAAAAGAGATGCGTTAGGTCCAGTGAAATGAAGTGAATGGTCTGTATCTAAGTTGTATCCCGCGCTGACGTTCAGCTGACACCATATGCCAGCAAGAATTGACATCAACTTTTTAAAGCGCCAACTAAGTTCCAAAGATTCTGTCCGTCCCATATTGATGATTAAATGACTTACTCCAGATGCCCACTTTAAAGTATGTATATAAACAATATTAATTTAAAAAATAATCCAGTGCTAAGAAAAGAAAATAATGAATGGAGCTTTTCTCATCTCCAAGTTTGAGGAGTCACGGACGGACAGTCAACTCCTGGCTGCGTCCCGCCTGTTGCGCTCTGTGCATCTGCTCGTGTCCAGCCCGAATCAGCAGCAGCCTCGCTGTTAAATATCGTCACGTGAAACTTCTCAAAGTTTCTAACGCGCTTGGACCCTCTAGAGAGCGCACGAGAAGAACACTGACTCCCTTTCGTGGAACCGGTCCAGATACTTCACACGTGTAAGCCACACTGTTAATATGACAGGCGGGAGACAAACGTTTGCTATAATTTCTGGGATAAGTGAAACGAAGAGAAATTAGTTCAGAGAAAATAAATGGCTGATTTCTCACTTTGCCTTGCAAAAAGGAGAATCTTATTTTAGTGTATTTTATTTTATTTATAATTTGTTATGACTCATTGGGAAACATTAGGAAATGTACACTGGCACTACAAAAACACTACAATAGTGTCAGTGACCATTATTTCCCTTGCAGAACAGCATTCATGAGTGCCTCATGACTGAGATAAACTGATGCCCTTCAGCAGAAACCCTCTAACCCTCTCTCTCTCTCTCTCTCTCTCTCTCTCTCTCTCTCTCTCTCTCTCACACACACACACACACACACACACACACACACACACACACATACTCAGACACATTTCCTTATTCAGTGATTTCCCGAATGCCAGGAGAACAATCTCCCACTGAGACTGGCGGCAGCCATAATGCAGATGTGGACAGAAAACTGAGTAGTGTTTCACTAACTGAGCCATGGGACAGGCGTGTGCCTTGTGCAATCTAAACACTGGTGTGTGTCAGAGTGTGGTTGTGTGTGTGTGTGTGTCTGTGTGTCTGTGAGTCTGAGTGTGTCTTTGTGTCTGCAGTCACTCAACTCACTCAATATGTGGATGTGTTATCCATTTTACCTCTCAAGCTTCTTCCAATCTGTCTACATTGCTACTGGGGAGAGGTAGCAGAAGTGTCTTTTGACAAAAAATATGAATTTTATGGGTGAATGCACTGACGTGTCTGCACAGAAATCCATAACAAAGTTTTCTTGCTAATCATGTTGTAATACCCCTGTCCTCTCTAAAGGTCTTGTCAGTGTTCCTCTTCATGCAAGAGTTGAAGAGTTTCATTAGTTGCTGCTTCCCTTGTAAGATGAGTTGATGAAAATGTCTGTGTAAACATTCACTCTTCAAAAGACAACTCCTCATCTCTCTTTCTCTCTCCCTCTCTCTCCCTCTCTCTCTCTCTCTCACTCCCTCTTTCCTCGACTAGGATGTAATTGTGCAAATTAGCGGAAACTGCCTGTGGGGTCCACTGAGGCATGGGCAGAAATCGAGTTTGGGCAAAAACTCTGTGCTGCACCCTGCTCATACACATGCGCAAGCACACACAACACACACATATATGAACTTTAACATAATACACACTATGACAGATTAACAGTAACCCCCAATACACGCACACACATACAGTATAAAACAGTATGGTGAGCTGGAGTCACTGCCGTCATACTTGCCAGTTCTCCTCAGCCTAAACAAACTGGCTTTTGGAATGTACTCTAACTAAACAAAACTCCAACTCTGTCCAACAAACATCAACAAACAGTGTGAAATGCAGTGTGGATACACACTGATTTACTGATTGACTGACTTATTTATTTATTTATTTCATTTTTTGTTTTTATTTTATCCTAAGCCACTTTGGTCAATGATCAATTAGTTCAGGGTCCATTTCCTAGAGAGATCCAAAGTTAATGGGTGGTAGCCAAGATTTAAGCCCACGATTGCTATGCTACAAACATGTTAGGCTACACTAGCGCTACACTACTATTACCAAGAACACATAAGGACATTTTATTTATTTAGAGTGGTGAATGAGAATCAATTGCTGATTTATTCATGGTAAGATGTCACTCTTGCAGGAACTCTCACTCTCAAACACTCACACTCTCTCTCCCTCTCTCTCTCTCTCACACACACACACACACACACACACACACACACTTACAAGCTCTCTCTCTGCCCTAGAGGTCAGGACATTCCAGTGTATCCAGGACAGCCTTTCTTCATCAGTGTCCTCCCTAACATTAGCCAGATGGTTTGTAATTCTACAACTGCTTTCTGGGCTTATGCTAAAGCAATTTCATGATGAGAATTAAGCCTGTATTTCATTGTATAAATGGTCATTTCTGAGCTAAGGGATTACTTATATTTAGATAAACAAATAAATTGTGACATAGTTCACAGTGTTTGCTCCTAACCTCTTCCAAAATCCCCTATTAGGCATTTAATGTTATCTGAGAGGAGGGGTAAAGGACTTAAAGAAAATAAAAAGAGGGATTCATAAAAGCAAAAGGTCACCAAAATAAAATCCACTGGAATGTTTCCTGTCAATGCATTTACAGAAACCCAAAAGGAGACTTGCTGAGTTTGATGGACACATGGGCTCCATGTTATCTACACCTTTTATTGCTTTGCTAAAATTATGATCTCCCAGGGTGTGGCTGAGGGGGACCTGCTGGTCCAAATGGTCCCTAATGACAATCTACAGTGCAGGCCCAAGGGGGGGTGGGCAGCGTGCGCTAGTTAGACTGCAGCCCTGTGCCCACCCAGTTTCTTACAGGCTTGGCCCACTCAATCTTTCCGTCTCCTTAAAATCAGTGACAGACCTTGGAAAAATAACTAGCTGTGTTTGTCCATTTAGGAGAAAAATTCCTCCAAAAATGAGTAGGCCGGTTATTATGATTCACTCCCCACTGCGTTAAGAACATGAGTCGCCAAAGAAATGTTGACACCAGACCAAAGAACTGCAACTCTGAAAATGCAGCCCACTGTTCGTTTTCATCTCTCCCATATTCAGGCCCATTAATGAAGTCCCCAAACCCAAAAAAGAGTGCTTGAACTTCCTAGTGTTCCAGTGATGAAAGGAGATGGAGAAATGGCTCTGTCACTCTGTTGCCTTTTTCCCACTGCGCGAGAGGAAAAAACCACAAGGCTCTCAAGGGGACCATTAAGATCCGCTACTGAATTTTATTCCAAGCCACAACTCAAATGCTCCCAGTCTGGGTCTCAGGCTAAGGTATGCCCCAGGCCTCGGACAACCAGGCTCTAAATCTGCCACATGTTCTCGCTGGTGTCAGGCTGGGTCACGGGGTAGGCGGTGTTCACACACACCAGGTCCATACTCTGGACGGGGCTCTACATCTTCCATTTACTGACCAGTCAGATGGTGGCCTGAGGGGAGACTCCCTTGTTTTGACGTGGGAGCGCACAGGGGGAGCTGTTGTTTTTGGAGCAATGCGAAATTAAATTAAAGTTTCAATTATTTATGGAACACCGTTAATAGATTATATTTGTCAAAAAAATATTCACATCCGTTTTCAGATTTTCAAAGATGAATGGAGAGCACTGTGTGCTAATGGAGACAGGATGAAGAGTCATTGCCTATGGAAAAATACTGGCTTTAAAATCAATTGTGTTGTGCCCATAATTAGGTAAGTATTTTTTGCAATTCACCAAGGACCTAATATTGAATAATGAAGAAGCACGAGTGAAAGCAATAATGACAGAGGATGTAAGTGAGGCCATATCTGCCACCAAACTGGCTCACGGGCAAACAATCACAGCCTAAAATCATCCACTCACACACACACACACACACACACACATACAGTACGTGGCCGTTAATTAAATCCAGCACCACATGAGTACAACCATGGAGAATCTGAACCACAACCTTGGGAATAGAGGGGGATGACTATTTAAATCTTATGACGTTGCCATTGAAAGGGAGAGAGTCCAATTTCTCACAGGGGACTACAATTAGTCATCATTGCCTTTTTTTAGCATCCAGTGTGTGTCATCACCATCAGACTGGTGCTGTTGGCATTTTATGGACATCTTGTTGTCTTTGTTTTACTATTTACATTGTCTTTTCTATATTGCTTGTCTTTGTTTTACTATTTAGACCTTAATCTGGCTTCATTAGAAGATTGTGAAATTTACAAAAGAATGACAACAAATGTTGGTCGTGAGTACCGATATTTAACCCTGTGGTGCTGATGGTTTTTGCTTGGTTAAATATGTGCAGGATCCTTGACTGCTTTGAAACTTCAACATTTCATGCTTTCTTCCTCTCCATCACTTCCTGCCTGTCTTCCTCTCCATCACTTCCTGTCTGTCTTTCCTCCTCTCTCTCCACTGCATGTTCTCTTTTCCCTCTGCAATTCTACTTGCCCTCATTCTCTCCTCCTCTCTCAGTCCTTCATCTCCGCCTCCTCTCAGTACCTTCCTTTCACCCTTTTCTCATCCTCCTCTCAGACTCTTTCTCTTCCATCTTTTCTCCTCTATCCCTCCTCCTCCTCCTCCCCCTCTTCCTCATCCTATTTGTCCCCCCCCCCCCCCCCCCCCCTCTCTCTCTCTCAGCAGGTAGTGCTCCGTGTCTCAGCTGTGCTGCTGGGCAAGTGTGACAGCGGGGCCCAGCTCAGGCGTCCCATCCAGCTGAACGAGAGGCTCTCGCCACCGGCCTCCCCACGCTCCATCATCCAGATGAAATTACACTCATCTGGTCTCAGCTCATTTCCAGCGCCACGCTTGGCACCTCTCTGGCCCTGGCTCTTCCTGACGTCTTCATTGGAAGGCGGAAAGACATGGACACTTTCCACACGCTTCCACACCCCACCCCTAGCACCATATTACACACCCTTTCTCCAACCCCCCTCCTCCTGGTTTTTAGCTGTGCGGGACTCCACTGTCAGGCGCTCCAACGCCCTTTCAGGAAGGTTAGCTCACCCTGGTAAGCCATCCAGGGGGGGCAGGGGGAGAGGGAGGGGGCCTGCTCAGGGTGTGCAGGGAGGCCCAGGCAGATCGCACAGAGCCAGAGGAGCTCAGCTGCACTCAAGTTTGGCACCAAACCCAGACGCCCGGCATATACCTGCATCATCCTGTGAATCTAATTGGCATTCAGTGGCTTGATAAATGGATTGGCATAATGGGACAATATACTTGACATATGCAGTGCTCTCCCGAGAGCCGGGATTCATCTTTTGTACTTCACACGTCAACATGCTGGAGATACCAACACAGCATCCATCGCCAGCTGCGCCCCCGTCTCTCCCTGACAGAAGCACCCCCCCATCCCCCAAACACACACCACACACACACACACACCTATAGCTTGCGCGCACACACACACACACACACACACACACCACCTCACCTCAACCAATCAGATAGCTGCCAGGTTCACGGCCCTGTGCCACACTCCATGGGGGCGGAGATTAGTAGAGAGCCAAGCCAAGACACTGGAGCGTGCCTGTCTCACTCTCTCTCTCTCTCTCTCTCTCTCTCTCTCTCTCTCTCTCTCTTTCTCTCTCACTCTTCCTAATTTTCCTTCCCTCCCCCAGCCCCCAAACATGACATCCATACTCCACTGTCACTGTCGTCTCCAGTAGTGCCCCATTCAGAGGAGGCAGAGATCAGGATGGGATGGTGTTTCATTTGTTTTTATGGGGCAAAATGTGGCCAAATGAGGCTCTCTGCTAAACAGCATCAGAAGCCCATTTGTCTCAGGGGCAGTGAATAACAATGAGCATGGATCAACAAATTTGCATATCCAAAGAATACAAACTGGTCACATCTGTGAGCGAGACGCATCACGGCACTCTTCGGAGGTCGCTATGGTGATGAATGGCAGCCTCCTCCTCCACCACTACCCCTGCACCCCCCCCCCCCCCCCATGCTCAATAAACCGAGCAGTTTGTGTTTTTCTTTTTTATTATCATTTTTTTCTGCTCCTGTGTCGATCGCAGTGTATGTCTTCTGATGAATGAAGAGCAGCTCAAACACAGTAAATCATAAGTAAACACAGGCGCCAGTGGGGAACTAAAGCCCCTCAGTCCCCCATCTAGTGGAGCACCAGGGGTAATCCTATTAGAGCTGGAGGTGCAGGGATGGGAGGGGAGGTGAGGACAGCAGGGAGGCTCGGCTCTCGGTCACTCTCAGTGGGTGACCACTCAACTGGGCTAGGAGTCGGGGGTCACGGCAGGCGTTTGGCCTGGGCACAGCGGAATGGGGCTCCAGCCTTCTTATCAGTGTCTGGAGAGTGGAGTTTTTAGGAAGGGCTGGGGAGTGTGTTTGAGGGTTAGGGGGTGGGGGGTGGAGGGGTTGCAGTCAGTTGGCAGCTCTGGAGCAATCTTAGAACTCCATGAGGGGAGCTGACCTGGATAATGACATCACATGTGTCACTGGAGCCCTCTAAGGGCAAAATCGCCAGGACGAGGAGAAACCATTTTGTTTCCTTTAACAGTCCGTCTATGCATGCAAGTGTGTGTTTGTATATGTTTGTGTATGTGTGTGCATGTGTGTGTGTGTGTGTGTTAATGGGTGCCCTTGTGTTCATGCACGCGTGCAGCCCGTGTGTCTGTACACTGTACGTATGCGTGTGTGTGTGCATGTTTGCATGTTTCAGGGAAGGAGGGGGAGGGAGGGAGAGAGAGAGCGACAGAGTCAGTGTGCGACGGATTCTAATTATTGTGTAAAAACAACATATGGAAACTTCATTGTCCATTTCATCCCTCAACGTGTGCCATCAAGTCGCATTTCTCTTGCTCAATCATCCCGCGTGGAGGAGGAGGAGGAGAGAGGGGAGAACTCTCCGACGCGTGGAGGAGGCAGGCGTCCTGATGATGCTCCTCACCCAGGCTGCCATTCCACCTCATTAAGTCCTCCACAGATCCTGCTGAAGGCCCGCGCGATGCCCCTCCCAAACGCCTTTCTGCTGTCCTGTTGTGTGCCATTGCAGAGCTTCAGATGCCAGTATATTATAAAGAAATACCCTCCAAGCTGTCTAAATTGAATGCCACTAAGTGTGCTACAGTAAACACACATTTGTTTGCGTGCTGGAGAAGTGTGGGGATGAAGTTTTGTATCTATGGCTACCGCACTTCACAACATCATAAGTCATAAGAAAACGGCTTCATTGGCTTTAAATAGATTACATATGAAGATCTTTTTTTCCGTTATCATTGAAATTAATAGTTATGGGTCTTTTTTTGATATTATAAGTTATGGGTGCCTTCGAAAGGTCACCACAGACAAATCTTCAGGTGTTGGATCATGGTGTTGGTCATGCTTCCTGTGTATCATTTTCAGAGATTATGACGTGTTGCTGTTATTCTGTGTCATCTCATTTTTAACGGAGGGCAAAAAAAATTGTAATCTTGATCAAGATTGTAGCCCAGCCCAGCCCAGCCCCCACACACACACACACACACACACACACACACACACACACACACAGAGGGAACATCTCCCAGGCATTACACCCCCCCTCTCGTCTACTGTCTCTGTTGGCCCCTGCCCCCTCAACCCAAACCTCCTCTTGCATCTCCCACTGTAAAGCCCTCAGGCCACAGCAGCAACGTCAGTTAATGAATCAGAAAAGAAGCTGGTTACCAGATGTCCCAGCTTATTAGTGCACTCTATGTCTCCAGCCCTGCCTGTAATGGCATGCTGTGGACTACACATTCACAGAGAGAGAAACACAGAAGATAGAGAGAGAAAGAGATGGAAATATAGAGGGAGACTTAATAGAAGGACGTCAACTGACCATGAGGAGCTTTTGGATGGACACTGGGGGACACTTGGGGAAGACACTCATTTAGCCTTAACACTACTTTACACAGCAGGAAATGTGTAAATGTGTGTGTGTGTGTGTGTGTGTCTGTGTGTGTGTGTGTGTGTGTGGGGGGGGGGGGGGGGGGGGGGGACTTAACCAGAGTCAATTATCAGATCAGTCTTCTCATTGATGTCCCTCTCTGGAAGTCCCCATGGGTAACTCTTTCCCCGCAGTGACCAGATCAGACGAGGGGCTCTGCTTTGACTTTTACATGGTCATGGAAGCCTAAAGGTGGAGTTAGCGTTTAAGAGCTTCTGTGGGTGGACACACACACACACACACACACACAGATGTGGTAAGCTAATGCACTGTCAGCATCCCCCCCCAAATAAAAAATAAATAAATAAATACTAATAAACTGTTATGAAATGTGTAAAATGTTCCTGGGGTGAGCAATGGAGCAGTTGACAGCAGAAGGAGGAGTGAGGAGATGTGTGGAGGAGTGAGGAGGTGTGTGGAGGAGTGCGCAGGAGTGGGGAGGAGTGAGGAGGAGCACTGCTGGCTGGGAGCATCCTGTGTGCCCTGGCTCAGACTCACTCCACTGGTAAGGAGGACCGACTGTGTTGGGTTTACTAATGAGTGACTTATCTATGACCTTTTTGTGTGCCACTTGCAATGCACGGCAGGCAGGATCCTTCCTGACACAGACACACACACACACACACACACACTCACTCATCTCACACAACTTCAACTTCCTCCTTTCCGTTGGTTGTTACAGCCTTTGAAAAGCACATCATGCCCCGCACAACACCCTCTCACCCTCTACCCCTCTAAAATAGACTTACATACACACACACCATGCACTAAGTGTGCAGCTTGTTCCGTATCATCTGACATAACTGGTAGTCTTGTCAGAGTAACTGTTTTCTGCTCTGCTGACAATGTTCACTTGAGATCTGAGTGTATTTCCATGACCCACAATGCCCTCCTGTAGATATGTCATCAGCTATGGGAAGCTCAGTCCAAAAGTAATTTGAAAAAAGCAATAAGAGAAATTGAATTGTGATGTGTGATGTGTGTGGCTTTCATAACATCATTATGCAGGTCACATATCAAGACCAACCTAACCCAGAGTTAATCTACACAAATCATGACAGGATAAATTTGAGAAGAAACGAAAATTGAAACATAATTCCATAGAGCAGGTCAATGAAATTGCATGAAAGTTAATCCCTGGAAGAAATCTAAATAGAGAGCGCCATCAAAGATTAAGTCAAGTAAATCAAAAAATATAATCCTTGGAGGGTTGACTTTACAAAAGCAGAGTAATTGACAGACATTTCATTTTATTTCTTACAAATGACTTCTTGTCATTTTTCCTCCTTTTCCTAAATGCATGTGAATTATAGACTTGACTGAGGTTAGGATTTACCAGTGCAGATATAAGATCATAGGATTTCATATTGTTCCAAATAGCGCCCCTTCACCAAGATTAACGAGAATCTCTCCATCCTCACCTCCATTACTTAATCTTTTTCAGTTTTCATCTGCAAATCTTTTCTGCAAATCCTTACCATCTAGTTAAAATAATTTAAGAGAATTTGAGGGTTCTTTATTGCAGGGATGTTGAGTCGGCCATTTTTCACCACACATCGGGCAAATCTTAAAATGTAGAATAAATGGCTCCATGACAATTTGGTGTCCAGTGTTCAGCCTGACATAAATGCACACACACACACACACACACACACACACACACACACACAGAGCACAAGAAGAGGAGCTGACAGGTAAACACTCCACTGCACACTGACATTAGATATTACTGACTAAATGTTGTGGGGTTGGAAGCTGTTTCCACGCTGATCCAGTCTAGTGCTCCACCAGCGGCTCCTGCGTGGGGGCCAAGGTTCCCCAGCGGCTCCAGCTGCTGTGAACTGACCACACAAGGGCGGACTGCTAAGTGCCTTCCCAGCATACTCATTAGGGGCAGTGCCGCATTGTTGCATTGTTATCAAAAGCACAGCGCATAAATCCTCAGGTTCCTGCTAATTCATCATTTGTAAAACTTTCAGGTAGCCAAACAAAGCTTCTTTATTTTGCTCGTTATTTATTTATTACAGAAACACATTTTCAAAAGGCTGTGTTTTGTAGTGAAGCCCTCAGGACACTGTAATAAAACGGGACATTCGGATTGAACTTGGATATTTGAAACTGGATTATATAAAGGTTTGTGTAAAGGATTACTACAGATGATTATCATGATATTTTTACCCAGACTCTTCATTGATAAATAACACTGTCACCTCCATATATCCCACACCTGCTTGTTAATTGCATACTATACTATGCAGAGGGAGTATGCACAGTGGTCTCAGTCTGTCTTTTATAATTTATTTTGTAACAGCACAGCACAAATTTGCCAAAACATTATTCATCCGAATGTTCATTAATTATGCAAATGAGCTGCAATTAACTAATCTGCTCATAAGACTCCATTTGCATGTTAATGAAGTGCATGCATGTGACATTATTTAATTGGGTAGATAGGTACATTACATGCACAGTGTGGGGAGAGAATCTCCAACCGGCAGTGCGGTGAAAAGCTAATTCCTCTGAAAAACGTCTTCGCAGACTAATAACACTCACAGGGAGAAGAATGCCGGGGGCAGTCTAATGATACCATTTTCCCAGTGTGGAATTCACATGCTACGAGTATGTCTTTGAAAAGGTGCAATCCAGAGAGGGTTAACCCATGCTTTCTTTAAAAGTCAGTGGCACAATATCCGAATGTTCTGTCTCACACAAACACCGTCTATACATTCAGTAAAGGGAGATGGGAGTGAATGAATAAAGCCCCTTCGTTTTCTGATGTTAAAAGGTTTTTACATACAACATTTAAAAAGGTCAAGTGCAATTTTAGTACATTTCGGCTGTGTACTCAAATGGTCCTTCTGACTAAATGGCTTTTGCATCCACAACTGAACTACACTCGTTTTGTCCTGCTTGACTTGTAGGCTTTGTTCTAATTTGTCCTTGTTATAGTAGATCTTTCTAAGAAAAAGAAAGCAAGAAAGACAGCATGCCATTGTCAAGTAACCTGTCAAACAACACGGGTTAACCTGATGGTAAGCTATTCTCAGTGCTAGTGGGGCATGGGCATGCTCAGATATGAACCATGCAGTAGGCCTACTGACATTTACTGTCAAGACAGTCGCCTCCGCCAATCTTGCACAGTGAGAGCAGTCACTGATAACAGGTTATGAAACATGGCGTATGCTCACAGTGATGAATGAAAAGGCTTGTCAGATATCTCTGTGTGTGTGTGTGTGTGTGTATGTGTGTGTGTGTGTGTGTGTGTGTGTGTGACTCAGTGAGAGACAGCTGCCAGGCTTTCCCTCCCCTCCATTTGCCAACTTATCTGATGCAGGAAAAGAGTCTGTGGAGATAATGGCAGATCATGCCGGGCCCGTGCTTGGACCCCTGCCAGGTTTCTATCTCCCCCTATGAGGAGGTTATCTTCCCTGGGCCTCCTCCCTTCCACTGGCCCCCTGCCTGTGGCTCCGTCCCCCATCCCCATCCCCAACTGACGCCGGCCAGCTGAGGTCCCTCAAGCCACGCTCTGACCCAGTGCTTTTGAGTTCCGCTGCTGGTCCAAGGAGGGTCGGGGTTACTTCCTGCCATACAGGAAGTGATGTGCTTCCCCTGGAAGGAAGTATGCAGGAAACATGGGAACCTTGGACACGTGCAAGCCCTGTGGGGTTTCTTGAGCACAGGCATTATTGTGATCTCAAAGGGACATCCTGACAAACATTAGGTTTTGGAGCATGAGAAAAGCACTCACTGACTTACATTCATAAACGAACACACAACAATCACAACATAACCTCACACACACACACACACACACACAAGCACACACACACACACACACACACACACACACACACACACACACACCGAACAACACAGCTGTGGATTAGTAGACATAATGGCCAGTCTACATTTTTGTGTGCCTCTATCTCAGTATCCAGCACTCCAATGAGAAGATCCCCAACTGATATCACACTTTAGATCTCTCCTTTTCCCCAACTCCAACCACAGTGCATGTCAACCTGGCCTTCCTTACCGGTAGAAGTGAAGTTCATGGTGTCATGGGCATATGTGTGTGTGTGTGTGTGTGCGTGTGTGACGTGTTGGTGCATAATTAGTGGCAGCATGAAAGCGAGGTGGTATTAATTATTACGATTAAAACATTAGCCATGCAGATCATGCACGTGCTGTGATAAAATGGCCCCGGCGTCCCCCTGACCTACAAACCTCCACACACACTCTGCCCGCCCAGCAGCAGAAGGAAGACACCACATAATTGTGTTTCCAGTTCTTTCTCAAGACGCTTGGCATAATTAGCAAGCTTCGCGCCCCAAAGAATAGGGGGCAATTTGGAAGGCGTCCAAATTGGACTGCGTAATGACAAAAAAAAAGATTGGGGGAAAAGGGGGGAAAAGGAGGTGGTGTTGTGAAGGGTAGTTTGTCAAAAAAAAAAAAAAAAACGAGGGATACAAACTTCTCTAGGGCGAATGTGTTTGTGTGACTTGGCCGTGTTTAAATGGAGGCGATCAATCCCATGTGAAGATATAGAGCTGGGTGGGGTAGGATATTTGTGTGTGTGTGTGTGTGTGTGTGTGTGTGTTTGGGGGAAGAGGAGGGGTCTGGAAGAGGGTTTGGGGCGATACTAAACAGATTTAGAGCCAGAAGGGCTGTGCAGTTAAAGTTTAATGAAAGCATTCGTACAATAAGGGATGGGGCTGTGCACAAAGCCACACAATGGCTTCGCACGAGCTGACCCAAACCGGGAGGAAAAAAGCCTTTGTCAAAAGTCTTCCTATTCTCTTCACAAAATGAGCTGAATGCTGTAGATGCATCTGTGTAGTCATGTTGCCATGAGATTACTAATGATTTTTCATTGTTCGTAGAAGTATCTTGGAGCTCCATGTTAAATCAGATTATATTATATATTAAGCTGGTGTTGTTACATGAGATATTTTAAATAATACATCCATTGTCTGAAGGCGCACACATAGACAAAAGTAATTACAGTCTTGCTTGCAGTCTTGTTTTTGGAACAAGACTGCAAAAACACAATTGTACATTTAATAGGGTTATTACTATTCCCAATGAAAAAAAGAACTGAATTAATGATAGCAGATATCAAGAAAATAGCCATGGACACAGCTGCTTGCCATGAAAGAGAAGACAGACCAAATTCTTAAAAAATGTACATAATTTACCCCCTCATTTGAAACAGCAAAGGGTCTGGCAATGGTGCTGAAATACAGCACTGCCTTTGAACCACAGGAACTCGAGTTGGGCAAAGGGACAGATGAAAGTCACACACACCAGTTCCAATCCTTCTTATTTGCAGCACACGTGCACACACACACACACACACACACACACACACACACAATATCCCTCTCTGTGTCTCTCTCACTGTGCCATCTCCCTCAAATAGCTATGTGCTAATGAAGACACTCTAAACATAACCCGTAGCCCTCCAGCGCTAACACCTCCCAATTAACACCCCCCAGTATGAAGTCTTCCATTACCCACCAAACGGAACAGGCCAAGCTCCAGTATTGGTCCCCCGTAATGGAAAATAATTGAGGAGCTAAGAGGGTTTGATTACTCTACTGCAAAGGCCCTCTGCATGTGCACGCGAGGTAATACCTGAGTTCATCTCAGGAAAATGCCTTTGAAGATAATTAAATTGGCTTCCTACCGATGATTATTCATTAGGCCCTTGTTCTTCACTTGAGCACTTTCCCTGCTGGACTTTATTTAGCGTGTGGGCATGTGTGTGTGTGTGTGTGTGTGTGTGTGTGTGAGGGGGAGGGGGAGGAGGGAAAGCAAAAGCAGTGTTTTTGATGAGTTGAGTCGAGAGGTTGGTGCAGCCTAAGTTGCATTCTCTCTTTGGATTGACTTTCACAAGGACTCACTGGAGGGGGAAGTGGGCAGGACACAATGCTGAGGAGATGCACGGGTGTGAGGGGCTGCACTAATCACACACTAATCACGCCTGTGACACGCAGCAACATGGAAGGCAGCAAAACACAAGACACTAGAGGTGAAGTGATGGAGAGGGCTCTCAGTTAAGCTGTTCTCAGACCAGCTTGTTGTGCAGTGAGTTCAGTCTCTTGACAGCTGTCATCTGCGCCCACTCTCTGCACACACACACACACACACAGATTCACACACAGGTCTGACGTTACAAAGTCAGTGAAAGGTAGAGAACATGGAAGGCGAATGTGTGTAGATGTGTACGTGTGCGTGCGTGTGTGTGTGTGTGTGTGTGTGTGTGTGTGTGTGTGTGTTAGAGAGAGAGAGAGAGAGAGAGAAAGAGAGAGAGAGAGAATCTAACAGTGATGGAAATGACATCTGAGACAGAATGATGTCTAGATTTGTTCTCTTGTTCTCAGTGTCATGGCAACTCCTTGGCTAAACACACCAGGCTTGCGCAAGACATCACACACTACACAGTAACCTGAGCAGGCCTTCTCAACACCATACACACTAATTACAAACAGAAAAACTGTGTGGAGTCAAGAGGTTACTGATCCCAACTGTATTCCAACAGTAATCCAACGAGTGTGAGTGATAAATGTATATTATTTAGATGCTGTCTGAATGAGGGATGTGTATTATGTCCACATATGCATCATGAGTATCATGTGTATTATGTGAAACTGTGAGCCACTGAATATGATGATGTTAGTGGTAAGCAAAGACCATGTTGTTCTCTATCTGTAACTATGTACTAGACTATAAATGAACCGATAATTACAATCTAATTGATTAGCACAGTAGCACATTAGCTTTCAAATGAAGTGTACCATGTCCTTTGTGTAATGTGGGTTTATATACCCAGTGATTCAGTCAGTCCATTGTTTGCCCTGTTAGGATACTTCATTGTTCCACTTACATAGATGACTGAAGGGGTTGTGGAGAGTCAGCTGAGAGCTGTTCTGTTGGGACCCATGTGGTAATGTGGCCATAGTGAAGTCAAATATTGTCCCTAATCGCCTCCATCCTGTAAGGCTTAGCACTGCCCATTAGATTGTGTTTATTTATTTAGGAGGCTGTAGTGTACACAACCTAAAGTGGGTCAGTGTATTTACTCTGTCTTATCAACATTGCTAAATAGGAAACAACCACCGACTTCACACATACATACACACACACACACACACACACATACACACACACACTCACACACACAATGATATTGATGATGATAAGGTCAGATAAATGATCTTTGAGACATGTTGAAATTTAATTGGGGTATGCTTTGGATAGGTTAAAACAAAACAGTCAAGCAAAAGTTGTGTATCTACACAATATCTGTGTGTGTGTGTGTGTGTGTGTGTGTGTGTGTGTGTTTGCAACTGATTCACAACTGCAACCCAAACCCATCTAGCAATGTGCGGAGGTTTTCCTTCACTTTGAGACTGCTGTTTAGGTGAACATATATTTTTAAACAATCTCTCCTTTCTTTCCTCTGACATTGTGACTTGTCACTTAATATTGTGCTCATCAGCCAGGGGGAAAGGATGACAGAGAGAAATTCAGGAAGTTTCGGGGGGGGTACAGTGTCAGGAGAGTACAGGAGTGTATTTCGGTCCCCTCCCTGCCCCATTCCACTCCAAAAGCCCCTAGAAGTACACTGCCATTGCTACTTCGACTCTAACACACACACACACACACACACACACACACACACACACCCATCAGTGCAGTGGCTGACAGCCGTCAAATGTGCAGCACCTCACACGAGTGGCGCCAGTAGCGGCACCGGCGGTGAGACGTGACATTCAGCCGGACGCATTTACACATGCAGTGGAGTGCATGTTTGCAGTGCTGCTTCAACTGCCACACACACGCGCTTCACTTCCTCTTAGCAATGCTGCTGCACCTACTGCTACACACACACACACAAAAACACACACATGCACACATAGAAACACACACACACACACGCACAAGAAGAATGCATCACTTCCTCTTCTCAATGTCACATCTGGCTCTCGCTCTCATTGTCTCACACACACACACACACACACACACACACACACACACACACACACAGTCATATGTACAGGCCACTCTTAGCTATTTCTAGTCCATAAATGCAGCATTCTATCTCAAGAATCTTTCTCCCCCCAAAAAGAAAAATCTTGCACAAACTCTCTCTCTCTCAAACACACACACACACACACACACACACACATACGCACACACACACAATCACACACACTTTTTCATCTGAACTTCTCCTTCTCTTATATGCTGACACTCACACACTCACATGAGGCTTCTTCTTGTGCTTTTGAAAATGGATGCAAAACAGACAGGAGCCAGTGAGGCGTTGAGGCAGCCGTACGACACCCGTCCACCCCCACAGTTCCTCCCTGCCATGCGTCTCCACCGCCACGCAGCGCACGTCTCAGCACCACATCGCACTCATCTCAAAACCACCCTTTCATGGCTATTTTGGGTGGAGGTCTAGAGGAGGAAGCGTGAATTATTAAAAGCCATCAATCTGTTCCTTGTTTCGAGAACATGACCCTAGGCTTTGGCCGCATTATTGTCAACTTGGTATCTATCAGGGTCTGATTCCAGTTGCCACAACAGAATGGTAAACAGGAAATGTGTGAGGGGCGAAGAGGGTATAAGAGACTAAATGCAGTAAACGACGACCCAGTCAGTTCACCAGGTGACCCTGGGGCTTTCCTTCCAAGTCAGTAATGCACTTGAGCTATTTACCATGAGGTTTGTTGCCTGTGGGCCAATGTTCTAAAGGCTAAATACACACCATGTGGAGTATCTTCCCACCACTCTCTCTCTTTCTCTCTGTGAGTGCTGTAGGAGTGACTGATTCGATAAAGAGAGAATGAGAAGCTCATTGCATCGTTAAAGACGGCAAAGTCTTTACAAGGCTAGCCACGTGTCACTGTGTGGCCTTTCACGTCAAGGAGACGGAGAAGGACACAGAGTGTGTGTGTCTGTGTTTGTGAGGGAGAGAGGGACGCAGAGAAAGACTGGGTGAACAAGAGTAAAGAGCTCTCTGAGAGACATGAAAACACAGCTCTGAGTGAGAAAGACATTTGCTCTTCTTCAATGGGTATTACTCTAAACAAAGATGGCCTTCATTCAAGGTTTCCTTCCTCTATTTACTAGGGCCTAACACACAGAATCTAGACTATTTTCTGACATTTTCTGTCTTTTCTTTCCACCAGATAGTGTCTTCATAGATTTATAAATCAGATTCCCAAACACCATTTTAACATATGCTTCACACAAGCGCTGACAATGAATTTTAAATATAGTTTGTTGACATGTTTGTGTTAATTTGTGCATGGCATATGTTCAACGCAGTTCACTTGGGACACATAAATCAAGGCTACTTTTCCAGGTGTTTTGTTTTGTCTATTTGTGTGCGCGCACGTTTGTGTGTGTGTGTGTGTGTGTGCGTGTGTGAGAGAGAAAAAGAGAGAGAGAGAGAGAGAGAGAGAGAGAGAGAGAGAGAGAGAGAGA
>JAGFZM010006067.1:7649-32457 GCA_017657215.1 Limnothrissa miodon
TGTGTGTGTGTGTGTGTGTGTGTGTGTGTGTGTGTGTGTTTCACAGAGGGAAGTCAGGGACATGTTGAGGCCCAACTGTTGTACTCTCTCTGGGGAAAGCTATTAGGCCATGGCAATCAGCTGGCCAGCCATAGGCAAAGTAACAGAGGTTGGACTTTAAAGGGTAGCAGGTTAGCTTAGCATCCATTAAGCCAGAGACAATCAGTGGGTTCATTTGCAACTAAAAATATAAATCCAAAATCTAACCAAATTTGGACTTACTGCAACATTTCAGTACCCAATTGCAGATTATATCACATGATGGGGAATTTTGTACATCAGGCACTGTCATCAACCTACTTATACAACGATTGATTAGGTTCGCTGATGAGGGACTGCGCAGAGGTCAGAGAGACAGATAGGAGGATGCTGGAAGCCAGAGCCACAGCGATAGTGTGAGTGAGAAAGAGAGAAGGAACGTGAGAGAGGAGGAGGGTAAGAGCGAATTCAACACCAGTTAAGTTATTAGCCAATTACACCTCACTACCAGCAACCTGACGTGCGAGCCATTGCATCCCCACACACCAGTGTAATCCCCCAGCGCGGGCTCATCCATTCTTGGCCCGCATCCAGTCCCGTTTCCTTCTGCCTCTCTGCTCTGGCGTCCTCCACTGACAATCCTAACTGTGTAATGGCCGTTCCTCCAAGCCAGGGGGCAGTGCTGCAGCCGCCGAGACGCATCTCCTCACGCCCCATAACTGTATCATTACACATAATCCAAAACTAGGCCAGGCAGCTGCCTGCCTGCCTTCAATCGCAGCTGGTAGTAACTCTGTAATATCGAAGTGTAAACCAGGTACTGTGTGTAGAGATGTTTTGGAGAATTAGGCTAGGTGTCTAAAGTGTATGGTGTCAAAAAAAAGGAACAGACGGGGCACTCATATTGTCAGGTTTGAGTGTAGCTGACTGCTTGAGACAGTGCCATGAAGTAGCTTTATTTGGATCATGGCCTGAACCCAAACGAGTCAGACTGACACCAATGCAGTTAAAAGATTTACTTCCGGAAGTATCCTGCACAACCGCGACTTCCCTTCAGCTACATCAGGCATTCCATTTCAGTGAAGCACACACTAAATGTCCTGTGGCAACAAAGCTCCCTGAGGTTAGCATGTGGATAGGCTATCAGAAAAGAAAAAGGCCAAGGGAGAGAGGGAGGGACAGATTAAGACAGCTTGGCACTTTTATCGCTAGCATTTAAAAAAAAGAAAAAAAAAGGCAAGCAGGGGAGTAAACAGGCCGTTTACACACCTTTCTAAACTTCTGAAATAGCGAGTTTAACAGTTAAAAGAAGTTTGAGTTTAGGTCCCATAGCTTCTTAAAATGAAGAATCCAAACAGCTTGTTTACTCTGATTTGGTACACTTTTCAAGTAGACATACAGTAACAACATGAAACCATTTTTTAACCACGGCTATGTTGGGATGGATACAGTGGTTTAATAAACCAAACTGTGACTGAGTGGAGACCTAAGGAAAGATCAATATTTTCTACAATGATACCAATACTAGATGTTAGCTGATGGTCTGTTGGCAACATGGGTTATCAGTGGCCTGCTCTAGTATGTCATGTCTTGGTGTAACCATCTCTTTTCCCACGACACCCTTTCTGGCAAGCAATTCCATTTTATAACTACTAGAATACTGAAATTTGCAAACAACCAGACACCCCCCCACCCACACACACACACACACACAACCTCTAGAGTCTAGCCTATCACAAAATTCTTCTGAATTAGCAAGCCATTGTACACAAGGAGGAAGTAAAAATAGTTCGTTTCAATCTGAGTTTATGTAAACGGGCCAAGTTACCAACCACTATATCTACTGTACAATTGAACTTACTGACAGTCCAATTCATTCTCTTCACTAGAGATTCGGTCGTCTTACCAGTGTGGTTGCGTCCACGAGCTCTACCCAAGCCACAGTGGCCATCGCTGGGGGAAAAGCCGTTGGTGGAGCTGCGGACGGTGGAGGTCAAGGGTTAAGCCACCCGGTCAGGCAACGGGTTAACTAAGAACGTGCAAGCGGCTGCCCTTAACCAGCTTGTCTTAATAAAATGCAAGCAGTGTGAGACAAAGCAGCATATGTCACTGCCCTTTCGCTTTCTTTCCTTCTCTCACTTATCTTCCCCCCTTTTCTCACCGTCTCTCTACCTCTCTCCTCCTCCTTCTCGGGCTTAGAAGGATTAGAAGGGTTGACTCAGATCCAGAGAGCTGCCCCGGCTACACTACCCCTCCCTCCCCCGTTTCTCTCACAGACGCCGCCTCCCAAACAGGTTTCCATGACGTAAACCAGGTTCATTAATAGCGTTAAATAATGTGTCAATTTCACTGATTACTATTGCCATAAACACCTGCACAGCTCTGGGCCAGAGGCTGGCCATTTTACATTTGCCCACCTGGGTGACAAACGGAAAAATGGGGGATGGGAGCGTCAGATTTTGGAGGAATCCGATAAAATTGCCCAGACTGAAACCAGCTGTAATAGACCTTGAACATTTGATAATCTTCTTGTTAACTGGGACCAAACTAAAAGTGCAAAAAGAGCTAGACCAAGTGATCACATGAAACAAAGTCCAGAACTCAATACCAGACCCAAGGCCTGGAGATGCAACTCTGCTGCATTAGGCCATTTTAAGGGGGACTCCTCCAATGTCTAATGAAGGAGAGCACTTTTGTTCCATCCTCTCCAGCAGGCATTACACACACACACACACACAAAAAAAAGAAATCGCAGCATGGTTTTCACACATAGCTCTGTAAGTACAATGCCGATAAAGCTTGACCACATGTTTCAATTAGCAGCCATTAAATCCATCCAGAGCAAGTTAACGGTTTAATCCTTTTTCCTTGGCACAAAAAAACAAGAAATCCACATGAAAAAAACAAAAGCACTGAGAGACAAAACGGAAACGAGAAGAGAGACACGCAGGGAGATGGGCCATCCGGTGGAGAAGTCCCGCAGGGCTCTCTCGGCTGGGTGTGGGCCAGACCAGCATAGCAGGTTAGCAGAATTCCAACAGGGTCAGTCGATCATCTGCTCAGCCCTTGTCACATTCTTTCAGGCCCACCTTTAGAATGACCTGCAGGGCCTTCCTACAGAGGCCATAAAACACAGAGCCTCGAAATGGAGGTAGGATTTACAGTCCACCGTCCCATTCACTCCGTTCGGTATTTCAGTGAAGGCCGTTCATGGGCCAAGGACCACAGAGTATTGGCAGCAGAGAAGTGTGAATATCTCGATAAATCACCTTTATCCGGCCTGGCAATGGCCAAAACGGCCTACCACAGCTCATGTAGGGGGTAAATCCCTCCCCCCTTCCATTTGTTACACAAGGGGCAAAAAAATAAAAAATAAATATTAGTCACACACATCTACCCAAGAGCTCAAACGGTTCTGATTTCTAGCTTCTTCATCTTTGAGGAGAGCACAGCCTAGTGCTAATCTGGAGGAATTCATGCCGCTAATCAGCTCATTCCAGAGGCATGTAAAATGCATTAGCTCTGGTAGTGTGGCACAGCTGCAAAACCTCGGTCGCTGCACATTCCCTGAGCCTTCTGTCATATCAGGCCAGCGTCATCGTCCATGTTCATAGAGGCATGTCCATCATCTGCGCCAGATGCTCTCCACCACTGCCATACAAATCCGTTTGTGAATGAAATTTGATACAAGACAAGGGCTACACGATATTAGGGAAACACGCGATATGCGATAATGCTGTTGAGTGTTGCGATAACGATATTACAAGCGATAAGTTAGTTAATGTCTTTCTGCTTAGGATTTGCTGGTAACACACGCATCAGAAATAAAATTCTATATTTCCAAAACAAAATTTCTTAATAAATATATAGAAATATAACTATAGTAAACACACTGTAGCATACTGTAATTTAAATTAAGTTCTAAGCCAGAAAAAAATGCAAAAGGAACAATCTAGATTAACTCAACTACAGGCATTTTGGAAGTCACTGTAGGACACAATGCAGTGTAATGTCTGTGTGTGCAGTCAAGTTTATGTGTGTCTTTGTGTGTACACAATTGTGTAGGAGTGCTGTATTATAGCAAGTTCTTGGCTAGGCGTTTACTTTGCTAGTCTTTAAACACGTGCATTGGCATGTTCCAATATTTCTTGATGTGCCAGTCGTGATACGCAATATACATATCGAAACAGGTATGTTGGTGTTGTGATAACGATACATTTGCGATATATTGTGCAGCCCTATACAAGACAACCCCATCTTTTGCAAAGTATGAAGACGTTAAAACCTCACAGTGGAATCACAGCGTTGTATTACATCATAATCAGCCACTGGTGAGATAAGTCGCCGGGCTCAGAAATTGTTCCAGCATGCTCCAGCAGTGATTAATCCGAAATAAAGGACACAGATTTTTGTGGTGCTTGACAGGATTCTCCTGGGATTGTCTCCTCAGACTGTGAGGTGGAGTGCTGAAAATTGCCGTTTCATGGTATTTGTTGTTCCAAGAATGTACAATGTTAAATCAAGAGGGATCAGGACTGACCGTGCAGGTTTCTAGGCACCCATTTATTGGGGAGTGACAAGCGAAGCATCGCATCCTGCTTGAAGCATTACAGCACACAGCTCAGTAGACTGGAAGATGAATGCACAATTCAGTAGAAGTCAACAAGAGCACAGTTAATACTCAAGATGCAAACCTGACCAGTCAAGCTTTTTTTCCCTAGCAGAGGCAGAGAGAGGGGAGGAATAAGTGCACAGTTGACAGTGTATCACACACTTACAATCTTTTTTCACACGCTGTATAGATCACTCCATCCCATTTTTCAGCTCTGCTGCGGAAACAGTCTTACAGAAAGCTAGACGCTGAAAAAAATGTGACAGAACTCCAAAACCTCAAAGCACTCCTGTCCAACAAATGCTACCTTTTCTGCATCAACTTACGAGCACATGTCCAGTCTAATGTCGAATGTCCCACTATGATGTAGTCACACTGCATTGTAACCCAGCAATAATTAGCAGAGCCATCTGCGCCACCCAACTCAAGAGAGAGACGACATAGGGGCTCAAAGATAATGAGCTCCAAGCTATTTCACAAAGTGATGTGCAATGTACTTAAAAAAAGGCTGGGATGAACTGTAGGGAATAACTGGATAGAGAACACTCGTCTACAGAGACAAGCATTTTTTTCTCTCTCCTGCTGATTAGAATGAAGCTTTTGACTCTGCAGCCAACCTGTGGAGTTGATTTCTCCTAAAAATAGCTTCTGCCATGGCATCTGGGTGAGAGCCAGGTGTTAATTAAGGCAGTGCTCAGTAGGAGAGGGCAGAATTAAACAGGATAGTACCACATGGCATGATTCACAACCTCAACACCAACTTCATGTAGCCTATAAAGTCAATG
The DNA here is from genome assembly GCA_017657215.1 of Limnothrissa miodon. Classification (NCBI taxonomy): domain Eukaryota; kingdom Metazoa; phylum Chordata; class Actinopteri; order Clupeiformes; family Clupeidae; genus Limnothrissa; species Limnothrissa miodon. The sequence continues at coordinate 13,065 of JAGFZM010006067.1, forward strand.
CTCTGAAGGTGAGAGACCGTTTCAGATGGCTTTACAGGCAAATGCTAAGCGAGTATAAGCTGGAGGGAAGAAAACACTAATTAGTTTAACTAGAGTAAAAACCCAAAACTTAAACTTCCAATGAAGTTCTTATCAGGCTACATTTTGTAATATGATTTCTTTTTTGTTGTTCTAATATTTTTACTGCTGACCAGTTGATTAGCCTCGGTTACAGAGATGCTTGTAGGTTTGCTGAACCATCATAGATAGAAGGCATTGGGGCAATGTTTTTTGCTAAACCTGGAGAAGCTTCCACAAACACCACAGACACCCATAGATGGCCCTGACAACACAATCATGTGCCATTTGGCCTTTTAGCATTCTGTTCTCTATTCTAAACACAAAACAACAAGATGAACATTTCAACAATTTAGGCTAATAACTACGTCTATAATGCAAGTAGCCTAGAAATAGTCAACCAGAATAAAACAGAATTGAGCAATCCAGCCTAAATACTCAATAGGCATTTTCCACAACACAACAGCATATTTTTATATGCATACAGACCAATAACCAGAGTAATGCAAATAAGGGCTATATATTTGCATGATGGTACTGATAGCCATGGTACCTGCATCATGATGAAATTAAGTAAAAAAGGTGGGCTGATCAATAGGGTTGGTTAAGGTAATAATAAGGCTGGAACAGACATCTCTTTTTAGACCCATTCTGACTCATCACCATAATGTCTGCCAACTGTTTATCAGGATGAATATTTTTAATGAATTTAATGAATGAGAACATCATGCAATCAGGTTCATCAACATCTTCCCCCAGGGAAGCCTGATCATTCAAGCACCCTGCAAATTTCCAACTCCTGTTCTTGGGCCTTCAGCAAGCTTCTCTACGTAAAAGACTAAGTCCATGATCCCTGGATGGGGACACAAACAGAATAACCATATACACGGCTGTTGGCATCCGGATCACTATATGGACTAATGCCATTCATTTGCTTTTCTCAGGTCTTACTTTTAAGCTTTTTTACTGAAATAAACCTCAAATTTATGGCCTTTCGCTATGTCATACATTGGTATTATCACTGTATGTGACAAACAAACTGTTTAAAAGAACAGTCAGGCTAGATGAAATGTTTAGATCTGCATTAGGCCAGCTCTGCAATGGTCTTGCCTCAGACATAAACTGTGACTTCTCAAATACATTGACAACATGCAGCAGGAACACACAAGTTCACAATAAAAACTGCATTGTGCTACAGGGAAACTGCAGTTTCTTCAATGCAGAAATTTTTCAAAAGGGAAATTACCGCTGTGATGAATGCCAAACACACTCCTCAACAAAATACATTTTTCTATGCAAAAACCAATGGGCCATATCATGGCTGGAAGGCAAACAGATGATGGTCATGGTGCAGCTTTAAGATGCAATGGAAACTTCATTTGACAGGCAAATGCACCCTGGAAGGGTGGACCCTGGAAGCTGAGGCCCACTGCAACTACTCTGAAAAGGGGCAGTCACTGGGCAAGTCTTTGTTATGATGCATATGTACAATGAGGGGAAACATGGAAATGTGCTATTCAAATACACTTCTCCCTTAGTGAATAATTCAACAACACACTGTTCCCATGTCTTTGTGCATAGGTTAAGGTATCCAATGACAGATAATAGTAATCGCCAATTCAGATATAACAACGGGAGCCTATAGAATTTAATCTGTTTGGCCTAATAATAAAGATAATCAAGGATTAAACACACCATCTTAGTGATCAATCCTTAGTGTGCACTGTGTCTTAGGGCAGCATCGAGACAAAAACAGGTAGGAAGAGAAAAGAGTGTTTAAGTGGAGTCCAGTTGCAAAGTACTTCACCAAGTTCAAAGAGAGAAAGTGGAAACATGATATCTGAAACGGAAAGCTGAGGACAATGATATGCCACCAGGGTCCTGTATGCCTACATCTATTCATTCAGGAAGACTAGAGACTCCAGACTGGGTGGCCAACTCCACATGGCACAAAACAAAAGTATGTGCAAGAAATCAAAATTAAAGACCTCAGATCTGTATCAGGTAGTCAGGTCTGAAAAGCTGGTAACGTTGACCTGACATGTTGTTACTCTGGTCACTGACTAGCCGTTGGCCAAAGTAACATTGCCTAAGTATTGCAATACATCACACCCACTTTTGGGTTGACAACAACTACACTGGCCCTCTTTAAGAGAGCGCTTCGCTTAAGTATGTGGATAATATTGAAAGGTACACTGCGCAACGTTATGTCATGTCTCACCGAAAGCTGTAACGCACAGATATCCAAACACTCACATTGCACAGCCTATTCATTCTGTTGTGACCATCGCATACTGCATCAAAATGAAATTTCTATAAATTTCTGACAACTTCATATGAAAACTATTTAAAGAGAGATTGACCGTGGTTTAAGAACTAATAACATTTTACCAGGTTGTCCTTTCCTCCAATACGTTTACCGACGTCACCAACCTCTTTCAAGTTAAATTAAGGCTAAAATAATTTGCACCGTGGCCGTCCAAAGTACTGGTCAAATTAGGTAGGAAGTCTGGTAATATATGTAGTTAGTTGGGAATGGAGATGCTAAAGTAAAGTCACTCCGTGTTAGCTATTGATAACGATTGCATGAAGATTAGCGACATATGCTAACCATCTAACGTTATCTCGCTGAGCTAGCTGGCTTAGTGGTTTTTGGTTGGTTTAAACCCACCTTGTTTTGGTCCACTGTGTTTATGTCCTTAACGTTATTTCAGCAAGGTTTGCTCTGCAACAACTCCTCGGAGCTAGACAGATAGTCGTGTAGATGTAAATTACTCCATCCCAGGCAGGCAGGCAGACCACACTGTATAGTCTAACGATGGCTAGATATAGCTAAGTTAGCTATCTACCCTAAATGACAGACGTTGATCTTTAGAATGTAGCTTATTATGTATATAAAAGCGTTGCTCTATTCAGATTACGCTGAAATTCAAACAAGTTATATACAATACCTAACAAGACCACGGTTACTGTATGAAATTAGAGCTTAATACGAGTTCATCACCTCTAGACCTGGGACGTAGGAAGATGAACTCCCGTCTGTTCGTTCGTGTCTTCCTCCAAATTGCGGATCTGAGCTCTGCTACTATGCCTGAGCGCGCCTGAGCAGCCACGGACCCCCGCCCCCGCAAAATAACCTAACCAGAGAATTTAAACTGGCTCTGAACAGACAGTCTTCTTTTTACAGCCTTTTACGACATTTTAGATGGAACTTTTTTATATAGAAATCCTATTGCGTCGCCCAGCGTTTTGAATTTCCTTACGATAGTTTTCCACTCCCTCGTTTTGCCTGAAACGTACACTGTGTTGGCTACAAACGGTTATTGTAAGAAATCACCCGAATGGTTGAGTAAATTAAACAAAAATCTGAGGAGACTCAAATCTATTGCAAAGAGGCAATAAATAAACAATGAAATCCAATAGAAATCGTTGTTACTCCATTGGGCCTGTGGGGCGTAGGACCAAACGTAAGTTAATTGAGACATCTTGTGGCTATGTTGTGTAACATCAACAACAGACACCGGTAGCTGGACTGACCAGCGCTCACATTTTAGGTCTTCAATTGTGTGACCTTTGTGGCTGGCAAGATTGTTGGGTGACCAAAAAGAAACACAAAATCTTCCAAATAGCCTACATCTCTGAGTATAACTGTTGCTGCTATACATCCAACCATCTGCTGGTTGTCAGCAAAGTTGTTGATGTTTTTTTGTTTGTGTGTGTGTGTGTGTGTGTGTGTGTGTGTGTGTGTGTGTGATTGTGTGTGTGTGTGTGTGTGTGTGCACATGTGCGTGTGTGTGTGTGTGTGTGTGTGTGTGTGTTATTGCTGGGGTCCTAAAGGTTGAGTATTTTCCCTTTATGTGAAAAGGTTTTCAATTAATTATAAGATTTATATTTTATAATAGGACGTGCCTTCAGCATTGGGGGAGTGTCAGGATGGTCAACCAATGCAATGAGCCTATAGGCTCATGCCTCTGAGCTAACTATGAAATAAAGCTAAAATGGCGAGGACAGCTTAGAGGACTATTTTAAATCATAAACTACTATAACTAATTATGTCAGTACTGTACCACATGCACTAGCCTGACCATCCAATGAACGTCATTTTACTTTTTATTCTTCTTGCACAGACTTCATTATTATTCATATTAGTCACCTTCTAATGAACATTATTCAAGGCATCTATTTTTAAAATACCACCAGGTCATTCAGTACACAATGCCTAAATCATATGAAAGAGGTTCTTACAAAGAAACTGCCGTTTTTTCTACAGGAAGGATGAGTCTAATGGCACATTTTTTAAAAGGTTTTTAGGCATTTGACATGACAGGTTACCTAATAGGCCTATGATTAGGCGTTTTAAAATGCAGAGTTGAGTGTTCCACTAATTTGTGCAATGCATTTCTGAAAGAAAAATAGCCTTGTCCTTCATATCAAGACATTTTTCCTTGTAAGGCAAAGGATTATATGATATCGCCTAATTTGACGCGTCTTGTGGTTTTGCTCTGAAAAAAATCTATTCATTGTTCACTACTAGGCTATATCAGGCACATGAACATCAGACAACTACCAGAGAATCAATGATAAATGCAAGGATTATGTTACGCTGTTATTTCAGTGGATAGAATGACTACGAATCATTTGAGAAAATATGAGGATGACGTAATGGTTTGGCCACGGACACATCCCATTGACATGTTCACTACAGAATGGCAGATTGGTTAGCTCTGTTTTGCATCGGTTTGCAGAAAGCATCCCCCTCCTCCTGTCCTGTTGTTTCTGCAAGAACGTTGCTTCCCAGAATGCTTGGCGAGGTTGACCACCAAGATGGCTGACGCTATGGATGATTATGAGAAAGAAGCTGGATGTGTCCCCATTCTCCATCCAGAGGTAATATAATCATTATATATTATATATTTGGTTTTGCTACTGGAAAGTAATCGAAGGTGCATATTTGTGAAAGTTTCGGTGTGAATAGCATTGGACATCACATACAACCACGAATGCACTCGCAGGAGAGGGCAGCTCCAATTGTATCTGTCAGGTTCCCCCTACTGCGTAATAGCATGCTAGCCAGCTAGCATAGATATAGCACTTAAGACGTCAGCGATAGTTTTGCTGTTCACAATGTTAATTAAATGGTCATTAGACTTATAATAAGGTAACATTTGATTTATAAAAGCCACTTTGTATCTGACTCTATTTGTTTCGCCTATGTTCCATTTAACTACAACGTTAGCTTGCTGCGTTCGCCCTGTCTTCATAATAGAGCTAACGACTGTTAGCTGATCAACTTGACACGGTGAATGTGATGCTCCATCACAATCGCAGATAAACGACCCTGAATGACTAGCCATTCCATTAAGTTGATGAGATGATTGGGTCAGGGAAGGGTAACTTTACATTTCTTATTAGAATTGGTTCTGGCAGAATGGCAACTGTATACAAATCTCTTGGGTAAAGGCTATCATTAGTTTGTTAGCTAACATTACATTATGCCATCAAGTGTGTGTTCATCATAGCTGCTGCTAGTACAGTTCTTACTGGGAGTATCTTGTTTTAGAGATGTTATGATATGACTGACAGCTGTCTTCGCACACACCTTTTTTGAAATGAGAAAACTGAACTCAACATACTTTCTGAAGGTTAGTTTGTGCAGATGGTTGTATATCTGTAATTCTTTTCATTATCTGAATTGAGTGCCAAACGCTTTTTTTGTGGATGTGTATTGCAGATACACATCTAAACCTCAACCCTCCACAGTATAGCCAAGTGATGTAGACAAAAGGTTTTGAAGATTTGTTCCTACTACAGAAAAGGCGGCATTACCCAGTTCCTTATATTCACTCAAGTTTCAGATTTAATTTCATCGTTCTTACTCAGGACATGATTGGGAAAGAAAAAAAAGGATATAATTATGATTATGTATGATTGGGTAGGAGAACCTGCCAAAGCTAGAGAACCATTTAATGTGTGGTTTAATCATTTAGGTCCCATGAAAATAGGATTTTATCAGTTTAGTGTTTTTCATCAGAACTCAAAATTCCAAATGGCATTTTATATTTCAGGGGTTCTCTGTTTGAAAGTAGAGGGATAAACAATGCTTGGTTTGCTCATGGTGAGAATTGATGGCATGTCAGTTATGACTGCTGAAACTTCAGTCACTGGCTTTTTTGTTGCTCAAAGCAGACAACTTGCTTTGTCTGTTTAAGGCCTCCCATGTATAGTTATTTTTGAGGACCCAGAGGTGGCATGAACAATAATCCTTAAATAAAATTTGTCTTCTTGTCCTGGACAATTGGAGAGAATGAGAAGTGAAATCCACGATCAAGAGGATAAATATGGAAGACAGACAATCACAATCACATAACCAGCTAAGAGATTATGAAATCCTACCCATGGCAACCATCTTTTCCCACTATGACATGCCAACACATCTGTTCTCATTCTATATCCACTGAACTTCACTTGAAAGTTTACTGAGGTGGTTGGCCTTGTGTTTTGTTTGCAGTGCTAAATAGCACCGCTGTGGGTTCTGTTGGAACTTGAAGCGCAGCAGATGTGCTGCCATTCAATACCCACATTGAGTGAAAGGGAAGCAGAGCTGAGTCTGTTGCCTCAGTTTGTCAGAAGGACTGTAGGCCCATCTAACACTTTTACTCTTTCCCAGAGCTGGTGAGCTAGGTGTACCCAGTTCACTGCACACCTAGAAACTCTTACATGCTGACAAAGCTTTGTGTGTTTTAGTAGTGTTTGGTTGAGAAGGCAGTCATGCCAGCTGATTTTGCAGAAAACTCACTGTAGCCCTTTTTAGTAGCCCATTTCACCCTATTTGCTCAAATTGGCATCAAATACTGTTCAAACTTAAAAGTGGCTGGTATATCAATGTTTAATAATTACTGAATAGTTGATTAGCATTTATTTTAGAGTGTCAGAAAAATATTTAAAGCTTTAGTTTATTAGGCTACTTTAGCTCACTTAATAGTTAAGTTCAATTTAAACCCTGTTCCTGACATATAGGCTCCCATTGTACAAAGTGACATTGAGATTACTGTGGCTTGGAATCTTAAATGATGCACAGTATAGTATATCCTTTCTTGCAATTAAGTTTTTATTCCGTGCATAGGAGAAGTTGGTCGCCTTCAAAAGCATCACTCAGAATTCAGATATGCTTATTATGCTGATTATAAAAAATTAATGTGTCCTGAATATCTCAAGTATTTTGATTATTTGTCTAGCCAGAGTCCGCAAGAATGTTTCTGTACGATGTACTGTTTGATATTCAAGTGATTTCAGTGAGTTTCTCCCAAACCCTGGTTATTTTTTTGTTGTTGTGTTTGTTTTAGTTTTTTTTTTTTTTTTAGCTGATCTCTCATTTTAATCATGTTTTTTTTCTCACTGTATTATATGATGAACAGCATAGACACCGACCTGGATTAAAAGGGCTAATGATTTAGAATTAATTCATTTGGATGGGAACTATCAATCTCCCATCCTTCCTTTATAATCCTTGTGAATGTGAGCACTGAATCTCTGGACTGATTGAATTAGCCACTGAGGGGGGAAAAATTAGTCTTCGGTGTGGATTACATACTTCCTATGCTGGCTGGGTCCAGGACTCCAGGCCCAGCAGTTCATGTGCCTGGGTTCCCACAGTAAGTCTGCCCTATGAGAGATTGAAGACATGACTGACTGAGTGAATTATGAAACCGGCAAGTTTGTGTGGTGGTGACCAGGTGATTATGGTGTCACCAGAGCCTTTCCAGTGTTAGTTTGCATGACTGATGACTTGCATCTCAGTTTTTAATATCCTGTCACAGAGAAGGTCACATTTCCCCCTGCAATGCATTATGCAGCACATTGGAAATCCTTTGTCAGTGTACAAGTAAATACTTGGCCTAGGCTTATTGCATTTTCACCTTTTAAATCTCAATAAGATGACTACTTTATATAGATTGAGAAGGGCTTTGTAGATTCAGAAATGATAGCATGGTATTCTAGATTGTTCATCTCAGAAACTAAGCCACACTTAGCATGTTTCAGTATGTTTAACCAGACTAAGAGAATAGTCCAATTTAAGTTTCACACGTACAGTATTAGAATTGATTCACTGACCTAAGCTATTCCCATCACCACTATATATTGGGCGTTCATGTCCCCTTTATACTTTTTATATATTTTTATATATCATGGCCTAACATAACATCCTCCACACACCCAGTTGAAAAAGGATTTTTACTGCCAAGACGACATCTTCCAATACAACCTGTGTTTTAGTTTAGGAAATGAAGAATTAATGCGTTTTGTAGCCTAGGGTTTATTCGATAATAACCTATAAAAATAGAATTGGTGCCTGTGAGTACTAACAAGCTGACAAACCGTTAACTGGCCAGTATTGCGCACAGGTTGCTGGTTTGTAGTTCCGACTATTGTTTGACAGGTTTAACACTCAAAGTAAGAGGAGGAACTCAGTTAGCAATCTTCTGACCCCGAGGGTCCGAGTTTGTCAGAGGTCACAAAGGGCATCCCTCCATCTTGGCCGCACTTCGCTCCTTCGTGTCTGTTAACAGGATCCTTCTCTCTATCAGCCTTTGTAGCCTTCATTTCCTTGACTCTCCAGTGAGCCTGAATATTGATGAGAAGGTAAGGATCGGGAGTAGGCCTAATGCATTTTCCTACAGGAATGAGCTCCAAAACCTATCCAAAGTAGCAGCCTAACAAACTTGTTTACATCTCTCAATCTAGGGCAGTGTTTTGTTGGCTGCTGTTGTTTTTCTTAGAATGGCAACCTCTTCCTAAAAACTTGTTTCAGCTGTTTTGATCAATAGTAAGGGTTGCCTTCCAAAAACAAGGCTACATTTCTACAGTTTAGATGAATGAGAATGACATTGGCAATGGTGCCAGTTCTGCATAGCAGATGGCCTGTGTTCTTACCAGGGTGATTCTGGCTGACCCCAGCTGTAGGCCTAAAGCTAAATATTGAAGTGAGTGAGGTGTTGGCTTTGCGTTGTTATGTTTGTAAAAACAGGAAAAGACACACACACATATATATATACATACACACACATACACACACAAGAAGTGCTGATGTGTTTCAACACACAAACCATGATTCACCTCACTCTCTCTGCCCTGTGGCTAGGATATCTCGGATGCCTTAACTGGCCCATGCAGCTGGCTTACTGTCTTCTTGGAACATCATGCTCCTGTATTACTGTCAAATAAGCAAATTGTGTCCATTTTAATTTGTTTCACAGCAGGTGAAATGGCAAAGGGATTCTGCTGTTGAACCACATATGCTTGAGTCATTAACCAGCTTTAAGTCCAAGGTCTGACACTAGTGTCATTAAAAAGGGGTTTGTAGTTATTTTGCTCTAATTAGGAATGGTCTGGGTTTTTTATGATTTCAACATAGTTGTATTGAAATGGAAATTGAGGAAGACGGTCTATTAAGCTAAAGAAAAAAGTGAATATGCCAGTGTTTTAATTAGGCAGCCTAGTAACTTTAGTATTGAACAACAAAAGAGATTGCAAAAGCAAAAAGCAAATTGGCTCAGGACCAGTCACATGTCCATGGAGAAAGTCACTAGTTGGCAGTCAATGGTTTGGCTACAGGGCAGGGGGGTGGGGGGTGGTGGAGGGGGTTGGTGCGGAGTGGAGGGCGGGGGATGCATCAGACATCTGCCAGCCCCATCTCTCAAGAGACACATACACACACGCACACAAATACACAAATGCTTTCTCCCCTGCTATACGACATGACTCAGACCCTTTGACTTAGGCTCGGAAGTGTGGATCCCGTTGTCACCATCTCAGAACTTCAAAAGCATGTTTAAATGCACGGTGTGGTCGAAGTACAGTAGGATGTTATACGTCATCTCCGGCTTTGTGTGTTTTCCTGTGACGCCATGTGTTTTATCAGGTTGGCTGTTAGAATGGCTGTTCCTACAGTACATACTAGTCATCAGATCACTTTGTAGCATGTCCCCTCACGGGATCAAAAAGAGTATAATTCTTCTTCATGTGACATGCACTGAATATTGCACATATTGTGGTTTTTGCGGTAGAGACCAATGAATGATGTGGTTGTGAGGATGTTATGATGTTATTCAGGATCTGTGTTGTTAATCAATGAGGCCTCTCGGGTTAAAAAAACAAAACCTCAGTGGCATCGTTATTGTTTTGTCTGATTCTGTGTTGCAAAATCAAGGTGCAAATGTTGGTTTGTTAGGTGGTGGTTAGGGAGACTAGGGACACTAATCATCCTTAACCTGCCAGTGCCCACTGAGATGGATTGGAAGTGAAGGATTGTGTTGCCTGGTATCATTGCAGAGCAACAGTGTTTGCTTCTCTCTCTCTCTCTCTCTCTTTCTGTGTTTCTTTTTTTCCCCTCTCTCTCTCTCTCTCTCTCTCTCTCTCTCTCACACACAGAGATACACATACACATGGACAGAGAGAGACGCAAACTCATTCATTCAACCTCTCATTCTCTCTAACTGTCCGTGCTAGCTTTTCTCCTGCTTTTTATAACTCTTTTACACTTTCTCTTCCTCTCTGCATCTAATTTTTCTTTCTCTCTCTGCGTGTTTCTCTTTTATCCCAGTGGGTAACCCTCAGGACTTGCCTCTGATTGGTTGAGTGTTTTCTCTCTTGCTCCCCCCCCACCCCCACCCCCCTCGCAGGAGCTGAAGCCCCAGAGCCACTATAACCATGGCTACAGCGAGAACGTGGGACGCAAGAGCCATGTGGATGACTACAGCACCTGGGACATCGTCAAAGCCACACAGTGAGTAGTGGATACAGGAGAAATATACAATCCAAAGTTGGATGTAGGACCAGCAACCTTTCATCTCTATTGGCTATTCTTATTCAGTAATCTGTGCTTTGTAACTTTGTAACAGGCCTCATGTGCCTGTGGCTGTTGATGACATTAACTAATTATTAAAAAGATGAGGTGGAGAAGATTGACTTGGCTTTGTGAAGCCATTTCATCTAGGTGTCCTAGGATTACCAAGGAGATCGTTTACAGTTCCCATTCAGGCTTCTCACAGTTCACACGGGTGATGCAATGAACAAAATCCCCACTCTGACTTCACACAAATGTCAGGAAGCCAGTTAGATTCCAACACACCACTGTTAAGACAGTAAGCCTGGAATAAAAACTGCTTGAATGATCAGGCAATATTTCTTCCCAAGACAGAATGCAGACCGCATGAAGTGGATTTCAGCCACTGCATTGGCTCACCACTCTAAATGTTTGCATTAATCTTGTGAAACTCCCTATTTTGGCAAACATTCTTTCCGGGTTCTCATATTTCACGGCGGAAAATGAGAACTGTTAGAAATGTTTGTGCAATGGAAATGAGAACTGGAGATGTTTGCACAAACACATGTTTGTGCAAAGGATGTATTTGGCTTACAGAGCTTGTGTGTTCCTCTTGCAGTAACCTAGAGCTACGTCTCTGAATACCAGTAGTCTCAAAAGTTAGTGTTAGTGTTACCTGTAGTGTTACCTGTAGTGTCAGTGTTACCCGTCATCTGAAGTTAGTGTTGTGTGCCTGGGAAGGAGGTAGTCTGGAGAGGCTGGAGCTCATGGCTAACCTGCAAGCTCAGCGGCTGTGTCACTTCAAGGGAGGCTTATGTTCACTCCTAATGTGACCCCCCCCCCCCTCTCAGTAGCTGATGGTGGTGGTTCATGTTGGGCTGTGTCTCTTGGATGGGGGTGTGTCTCGCTCGTCAGCACACGACTGAGGCAGGATCAGGAAAATGGTAGCGGGTAGGACGGGAATCACACTAAACAATAGGCCACCTGACGTGCACATGTGCCCGCATGTTTCAGATGGAGCCGATGGAACAATCCCAAGTCTGATTAAGATGAAAAGCGGTCCTTAAAGTGAGGGCCTTCACTTGGATACTTGCTCATAGTATTCAGTATTCACTCCATGTTTCCTGACTTAATATGGCATGTTAATACACAGACACACACACCTGCCAAACATAATTTCTTCACAAAACTAATTTTCCAATTATGCATCCGCAAGCCCCTGTATTACAGAAATATTTTGCTATCAGGACACACATGCTAATATAATCACCCACCTTAATTTGCACACACACAGACACACTCACACTCACGCACATACACACACATCCATTTGTCTTTGTGCATGCTCTGTACTCCCAAGAGGTAGCCTATAAATTCCATGCACATGTCACTTCAAACGTCTGTCTTGTGTGGATGTAGGTGGTCTGGGCAGACAGGCTAATATTTCTGCTAATCTCTTCAACCTGTGCTCAGGTTAAAAAGGCTAGAGGAGAATGGCGTTGATAGACACTGTTCATGCTGTGTGTGTGTGTGTGTGTGTCTGACCTCTCCCTTCCTCTCACTAGGTACGGGATCTTTGAGCGATGCCGAGAGCTGGTGGAAGCAGGCTACGACGTGCGTCAGCCCGATAAAGAGAACGTCACACTCCTGCACTGGGCGGCCATCAACAACAGGATAGACCTGGTCAAGTGAGTTATAGCCACAGACCACACACACACACACACACACAGAGGGGACAAACTGCTCACCTGAGAAGCAGAACCACACAGAGTACCGTGGTGGGAGAATTTGTGTTTGCTATAATGAACCAGCCCCCTGTAACTCCCCCACCAGGAGGCTTGAAGCCAGGCTGATGTGCTGCCATTTAACATTGAGAGTGAGGCATCAGCAGCATTCTGAAAAGTGTTCGATTATTGCCAAAAAGGGGACAGGGTGAAATCTATATGGGTGACAATTTTGAAACCCTCATTGAAAGACCCAGAGTTGACCATTTTTTGGTCAGCTGTTAGTAAAGATATATAATATAACCTGTACCATATAAACCTCAGGACAATTTTGCCACTAAAAATATATTAACTGTTGGTAATAAAATCAGGAAACTACAGTATTTGTGCAGGGGTAAACACTTTCTAAGAGTTTTTTTAAACCTGTGATCAGCAGCTCACTGGTTGTTTAGGAAGGTTTTGCCAGTGCTCTCTTGCTGATTAAATAATGTAGATTCAGTGTGGTGGTAGTGAGGTAGTGAGTAATTTTGTATTCAGCAATGGTGCCTCAGGTGGCTACTGAGGTCAGAAAGGTGGTCTCTCGGTTACAGTCATCTGAAACCCCCGAGCGAGAGGAGACGAGGGCTGCAATGATGGAGTTACTCTAACAACCAGTGCTTTTTGATGATCACACCGGCTCAAGATCTCCTGCAGTCAGATCAAGTCAGGATTAGTTTAGTGTGTGAATAAATGGCTGTTGTGATATTTCACCCACTATGGATATTTTAACCCGCTTCAAGATGTTTTAACTGTGACATCTCTGACTCTTTGTCACGGGTATTATTCCAAATCCATCTGTTTTTCACGTGTAGATCAATGCGAAGGTCCGTTATGCCTTGACAAACATCATTAAATAATCAAAGTCTTATGTGCCTAGTTGTGCTCGAAATCCTGGTTGGTGAGCGCAAAGATTTCCAGTGTGAGATGCAAGCCAGTGCACGCGCAGGCCCACCGGGCCACATAATTAATGTGCTATCTGCTGCAGTGCTCTGGTGCAGTCTAGTATTGTCTGGCTCAGTTCAGAGATGAACCAAATTGCAGGGACGGAAATTACCATATGGGGGGGGGGGGGGGGAGGGGGGAAAAAAGCCTGTGTGTGTTGCTTGCAGGGACCAGGAAAAAGAGAAAAACAGAAGGGAAGTGGATTTATCATTTTCTCTGCCCTCTCATGCAGCAGTGTGTGTGTGTGTGTGTGTGTGTGTGTGTGTGAGATGTACAGGATTGTAGAGGAGTGTTTGCCCTAAAACAGAACCTCATCACTTTCCAAGAGCTGTGGTCAAAGCAAATAAGACCACATGTTATACCCCAGCTTGGAGTGCATGACCTTGCTCACCAGATATACCCATTAGACACCTTGTATGTTTGCGCAAGTGTCTATTTTTGCTCTACTTCATTCAATGAATTTGTCTCACCCTTTGTACTTATATAATGTACTTTATGTAACATATAATACATATCATGTATAAATGTGTTCATGTAATCAGAGATAATTGTGAGATAATGATGATCAGTATTTAGGTATGTCATTGGTTTTCTTCTGTTTAGAGGATGATAAAATGTGTGTGTGTGTGTGTGTGTGTGTGTGTCCTTGCAGGTACTACATATCTAAAGGTGCTATAGTGGATCAACTAGGAGGTGACCTGAACTCTACACCATTGCACTGGGCCACCAGGTAAGGCTGAGTAGTGCTTTGTTCATATACCTTTCTGCACATTAGGTAGACCTGCCACCCCTGATGGAAAAACATCAGTAGAGATGAGGGCTGAAGCAGAACAAGAATATCCTTGCAGCTTCTGTCTAAAGCGAGCAGGTCATATTTTTCCCTCTCTCTCTCTCTCACACTTTCTGTCTCTCATTCTGTCTTTTTCTTTTTGCTTTTTTTCTTTCTCTGTTTCTCTCTTACTCACTTTCACTCTCACCCACACGCCCGCATACACAGTAACCAGATCCGTGTGTAAACACTCAGTTTAGTCAGCACATGCTCTTGAGTGGTAGGTAGCAGAGGGCTGCTGCGACATCAGCCTCCCCTACAGTGACTGATGTGCATTATTGATTCCCCTTGTGGGCGGAGGCCATAAATCTCTGCCCTCTAAACCCACTGTGACCTTTCACAAAAGGCCCTTCTGGCCTGCACAGCCAGTATAGGTCTGCCACCCTAGGACTGGTCACCAGAGGATTGATCCTCCTTTTACTCTCATGGAGGCAGATTAGCGCACTAGGAGCCTGATCTGGTTGTAGGTTTGTTTGCTGGCTACTCTTGTCGTGCCTTTGTAGCAAGGCACCCCATCCCGAGGCAAAGGTCTCGAGTGAAATATTTAACTCCATAAATGGCCAGTAAGCAAGCTGGTGCGAAGCGTGGCCAGTGAATTTGAGGAAGGAACACGGCAAAGCAGAGTGTCGGATTTGGAGCCTTGGGAAATGCAGCCTGCTGATGGGGGATTGTTTTATTTTATTTTGAGCAAGTTTGTGCTGCATAGTGCAGACTGTGCCCTACTTTTGAATTTTTTTTTTGTGTGTCAGGTTTGTGTATCCTGTGGTGTCGCCTAGACCGAGTCATTCCTATGTTGAACAGCCTCTTTCATCCTTCTCTTCTCACTGTTGTTCTCACTCTTTCACACTTTCTCCTCTCCTCTCCTCTCTTCTCTTCTCTCTCCTCACCTCTCCTCTCCTCTCCTCACCTCTCCTCTCCTCTCCTCTCCTCACCTCTCCTCACCTCTCCTCTCTTCACCTCTCCTCTCTCTCTTCTCTCTCTCCTCACCTCTCCTCTCTCTCCTCTCCTCTCCTCTCTTCACCTCTCCTCTCTCTCCTCTCTCTCCTCACCTCTCCTCTCTCTCCTCTCCTCTCCTCTCTCTTCTCTCTCTTCACCCTATTTGTCATCACGTCTCATGCTCTCTCTCTAGTTCACCTCTCTCAGAGCTCCTTGTCTCCTTTCCTTACCTAGCGGTTTTGTTTCTCTCTTCTGCTGCCTTGTCACGTCTTCCTCTCTCCCCCTGGATCTGTGCAATTAATCAGTGCTCCCCCGTCATTAGGGTCATCCACGTCTGATGGGTCCCTAGAGCACGGCCCCTGGCCACCCGCAGCTGCACAAACCATCAGTTTGCATCCTCACAATCTCACTCTCTCTCTCTCTCTCTCTCTCTCTCTCTGTGTACTCACCTTATGTCTGATGGCTGAATGTATGTTTTCTTCAGTCTCTCGCTCTGTGTTAATGCTTTGTTTCTTACCTTACATCTCTCTCTCTCTCTCTCTCTCTCTCTCTCTCTCCTCTAATATATGTGCGCTGTGTTGTGTTTTCCCATAGCTAATGGCTGAGTGTCTTTGTCTCCTCAGTCTCTCGCTCTGTTTTTCCCCCTCTGCCCACCGCACAGACAAGGCCACCTCTCCATGGTGGTGCAGTTGCTAAAGTACGGCGCCGACCCCTCCCTCATCGACGGCGAGGGCTGCAGCTGCGTCCACCTGGCCGCCCAGTTCGGACACACGTCTATCGTGGCTTACCTCATCGCCAAGGGACAGGTACGCCATGCATCATCTCCACACAGTACAGCAGTTAGACCAAACTGACCTGGCGTAGGAAAAAAACGTACACATTGAAAAAAGCCGGTTTATTTCCAGTCAGCATAACATCTCTGCAGTAGGAACTGTATGTAAATAAATGCCAGGCCCCAAATCCATTTGAGCTCCCATTAGTGCCTGTCGCTGGTTGTGGTTTCCTTGTGTTTAGGTGCTTCTTTTAAGGCGCGTATCCGCGTCATTGACAACGCCTCTGTGTAAAGTGTAGCTAGAGATGAAGGGAAAAGGAAGGGAAAGGCATCAAGGCGAAGGGACAGAATTACGAACCAGTGACCTTAAACCAAGGTGTGACATATCCTGCTGTTTAGCTACCTTGAACCAAGGTGTGGCATATGCTGCTGTTTAGGTGTCCAGCCACCAGGGGGTACTACACCACCTGTGTGTAATGTGCATAGGAAACCCAGAGTTTGGCATTTCTGTACGTTCTAGTTGTTGCTCTCAGACATTTTTCACGCGTATATTTATCTAATCTGACTTCCATTCTTCTGTCTGGCCTTCGTAGGACGTAGACATGATGGATCAGAATGGCATGACCCCCCTGATGTGGGCAGCTTACCGGACGCACAGGTATATACATGGTGGATGCAGATAGCCTTGCTCTTGATTGTCAATTTGCACTGCATGCTAGGAAGGAAGTGTGGATGTCATTGAGTGTATGTGTAAGGGTTTTGTTTTTTGAGGTTGTGTCCTATGACTACACATGCATGTGTTTTACTGTTGCCTATATCTGTGCACTACTGCATACCTATGTCCTACGTATGTCTATTTGGATTAATATAAAATGTTTATTTATAAAATAAACCTCATACATCTATGTTTATTCGATTACTGCACCCCTTCCTCACCACCAGCGTGGACCCCACCCGGCTGCTCCTGACTTTCAACGTGTCGGTGAACCTGGGGGACAAGTACCACAAGAACACGGCGCTGCACTGGGCTGTCCTGGCCGGCAACACCACCGTCATCAGCCTGCTGCTGGAGGCCAACACCAACGTCGATGCCCAGAACATCAAGGTGAGGAAGTCTCGTCTTGACGTGCCCTGACTTGTCATTTGTCAGTGTTGGGGTCAGTTTGGAGCTGGCTAACCTAACAGTCCATTACTGTATATTTACGTGCTTCAGTAGGTGGCATTTTGGAATTTTTGGAATTCCTAGGGTTTGAAGCATTTACATTTTGTAGTTGTACATGCCAATTCTATTATGTGGTTATAATATTTACATTGCTCATTCATGATCAATTTCGGATTACATTTTTTTGGATTGGAAAATGCCTAAGAGGACCTACCATGTTGTGAGATCAGCAGTGCTATTGTCAGCGAAAGTACCAGTACATATTTCTGTTGTCGTGATTGTCAGACTAACCTGACCGGTAAATGCATGGCTCTTTCTGCCAGCGTATGTTGTGCCATGAAAGAGTACCTGTAAAGATCCCAGGCACAGCATGCAGCTCCCTTAAGCCAATTACTTTTTGTCAGTAGGTCAACAACAACAAAAAAGGATCACAAACAAAAACAACAGAAGAACAGAACAGAAGCAACCCTTTGATGGGAGGCGTGTGTGTGTGTGTGTGTGAATTGTATTCAGGGGTAGAGTGGGGGGGTGTAGCGTGAGTCGTGAACTACTGTACTGGAAATCGGATCAGTGTGGGAATGAGGGGGCAGAATTGTGTGCAGGTATGTTGAGGTGGCGAGCGCTGGCTGTTAAATGAATCGCAGGCAGGAGTGTTGGGAGTCCTTAAATGGCCAACGATGAGTCGCGTATTAAGTGAACTAGATGACGAGGTTTGCTGTTTAGGAAGCATGTTAGCGCCTCGCTTGGACACCTCTTTATCAAGCTCCCGGCTCAGTACATAATTAAAGAATTAGTCCTGACCTGTGTGTGTGTGTGTGTGTGTCTGTGTGTTTGGTGTGTTTCTGTCCTACAGGGGGAGACACCACTTGACCTTGCCAAGCAGAGGAAAAACGTCTGGATGATAAACCATTTACAGGAGGCCCGACAAGCCAGGGGCTATGACAGCCCATCTTATCTGAAGAGGCTCAAGATGGATAAGGTTCGCTCCTTCTCTTCTCTCCTCTCTTCTCCTCTTTCTCTCCTTTTCACTCACTCTTTCCATCCTTCTCCACCCTTCTCCCTCTCTGACCAAGACACAACCATCTTTGTATCCAAGTTACATGATCCGTAAAAGTGAGACGAGTTGGACCTGGGCATGAAGACCACAGCGGGCCCCGATAGACGGACCACGTAGGCGTCTGGAATGTAACGCTCCCTCGACACCCAGTCTTAGCAGCAGCCTCCTAATCCCAAATGGCCGTGCACAGGAGCCGCACTTAGCAGCTCCCTTCTGTGTGGATGCTTTCTTATTCCTCACCAGTGTCTGCATTTAGACTGCTTTGCCACCTGTCTTAAAACACACAAATCACACACACACACACAAAAACTTTTAAACTTTACTTTAAAGATGGAAATTGCCACCTTTGGCCGTTGAGAGTGCTGTGACTAATGTGTAATTCAGTCACTCCGGTGTGGCGTTGTTAGGGGGAACGGGCATTGGGGGGTGGTGGTGGTGGGGGGGGGTTTGTTGTGATTAGCCTGAGGGCTGCTTCGAGCTGTCGCCTCAGGAGAGGTGCGTGAAAAAGGAGCCTCTGACATGGCTGTCGCACTGCTAAGCACCAGCTGCCTGCTAAAGAGCACTCTGGGTCTCTGCACCATCTGTTTATAATCCAGGAACCTCTCATTTGCCTTGTCTGCATCTACACAGCATATATTTTCTTTCTTCTCCTTATGCGCAGTTCCAGACTTTTTCTCATAGATTGGTCTTACCTTATCTCTCACTTTATAAAAAAATTACTTTTACAAAAACAATTTGTTTGTCCTTGACCTATTGTGTTCAAGATATTTGTTTGACTTGAAAATAGCTATGAAACAGCCCCATGAGCTGATATGAAACCAACATCTTGTTTACATTCTTTCTCTTTCTATCTCCATCCCTCCCCCTTGCTCTGCCCTGCCCTGTCCTGGCCGGCCTGCAGGAGTTCAGGCAGAAGGTGATGCTGGGGACTCCATTTGTGGTCATCTGGTTGGTGGGCTTCATTGCTGACCTGGACATCGACTCCTGGCTCATCAAAGGCCTCATGTACGCCGGCATGTGGCTCACTGTACAATTCCTTTCCAAGTACGTGAC
>JAGFZM010006068.1:0-15869 GCA_017657215.1 Limnothrissa miodon
AGAGGAGAGGAGGAGAGGAGGAGAGGAGGAAAGGAGAGGAGAGGAGGAGAGGAGAGGAGAGGGGGAGAGGAGGAGAGGAGAGGGGGAGAGGAGAGGAGGAGAGGAGGAGAGGAGAGGAGAGGGAACAGGGAGGGAGCAGAGCACAGGCCCGCCTCTCCTTGTCTCCATATGTCTGCAGTGTCCTTGGCTCAGGCAGAGTAGCATTACAGAGTGGAATTACACAGTCCAGACCGACACTCCTACACTGCCATCGATAGACAGAGAGAGAGAGAGAGAGAGAGAGAGAGAGAGAGACAGAGAGAGAGAGAGAGACAGAGAGAGAGAGAAGGATAAAGAGAGAGAGAGAGAGAGAGAGAAGGATAAAGAGAGTGTGAGTAAAGAAAGCATTTTGTTGTTTTCAAGGGCAGAGCCATGCCACGGCATTGTGTTGTTTAACGAAAATTCAGCAACCATTATGTTGCCCACACAAGTAAGTAGGCCTGAATAAATTAATAAATAAATTACAACCCATACCCACCCTCATAATGAGACCCATCACAGCTGCTGTGTGTTTGTGTGTGTGTGTGTGTGTGTGTGTGTGTGTGTGTGTGTGTGTGTGTGCCCCAACTAAAATAGAAGATATCAACAAACTGGTGGCCGGAGGTGACGTCGGCATGCTTCCTACAGAACACTGCCCAGGTTAATCCCCCCGCCACATTGGTTGGCCTGTGCCTCTATTAGAGAGTGTCAGACCCTGAACTTGCTAATCCTGCTAGGAAGGCCAACTGATCTCTGAACAGCTTACGGACAGATGTGAAACACGGGACACAGCCGATGCCCTTTAGGCTGCCATTTAAACAAAGCCACGGCACTAGCAAACACCTGAGGTGAAGTGTGTGAAAACTCAATAAGGGAGGGAGAAAAAGAGAGAGAGAGAAAGAGAGAGAGACAGAGAGAGAGAGAGAGAGAGAGAGAAAAAGAGAGAGAGAGAAAGAGAGAGAGAGAGAAAAAGAGAGGGAGCGAGAGAGAGACAGAGAGAGAAGGAGAGAGAGAGAGAGAGAGAGAGAGAGAGAGAGAGAGAGAGAGAAGAAGAGAAGGTGACAAGGCAACAGTAGACAGGTGTTGGAGAGAGTGGTAAAATAAAACCTGAGAGACCGAGTCAAACAAACCCAGAGGAGGTTAAATCATGTTCGAGTCGACACACAAG
The DNA here is from genome assembly GCA_017657215.1 of Limnothrissa miodon. NCBI lineage: Eukaryota > Metazoa > Chordata > Actinopteri > Clupeiformes > Clupeidae > Limnothrissa > Limnothrissa miodon. Next base: position 1,187 of record JAGFZM010006068.1, read on the forward strand.
AACTTCTTCACTGCTGGGTTGCCAGAGAACACACACTCACACACACACACACACACACACACCTTAAGAGGAACCTTCAGCTAAATTTAGTGCCATCACAATTAATATTGCAAACCACGGCACAGCCTCGAGGTGAGCTAGTATGAGCTTCTCGTCACCACTACCTTTTGTAAAGACAAACGGCTACGGCAAGGTGAAAAAAAAAAAAAAAAATACGTCCACTTCTACAGTACCACACAGTGACCACACTGACTGAATGCTACAAGTGGGAGGTTTATGAAAGTTGTGGGGGCCAGTGTGGGATAGTGGGGATGGTGAAACAGAATGAACGCAGATGGAAAGAGAGGGGAAAAGAAAAGGAGTGGAGAAGTGGAGTGGAGGACAAAGCAGACAGGTAAGATGCTGATGACTCAGCTCTGACTATGGAGAGCCCAAACATCAGATTGCCACAACATACACATACACAAATACACACACACACGCACGTCGCACGCACACAGCATACAATAAACAACCTTCCCATTCAGAACCCAGCAAAATCCACCTGGATGAAGGCAAATGCGATTTCATTATGGCAGTAAAACACAAGAATAATAATTAAAAAAGATATATATATGATATCCATTTGTCTGAGTGCATGATACACCATTAGGCAGTAAGTGCACCACAACTCCCACATAGTTATCTCATCCACTGGGCTCATCTCTCTCGTAAAAAATCACAGAGTTGATGCAAGAGACTGCAAAGCTTGAGGTCAAAGATACCTCAGTATTGCAGAGACAGAAAACCTACCAAATAACCAGACAGACCATGACAGACCCAAAGGTCCATATGGTAGCAGTGGGAGAGGAGGGGGGGGGGGGGGGGGGGCTGCCGCTAGTGGTGCCTCAAGTGATACCCCACGTCTGGCTACACAGACCAGAGTGTGGGGCAGTTTGAGGGGTCGAGGTGGTGCCATGGCAGCGTTGCGGTGGTGGTGATAGTGGAAGGTGGGTGGGGGGTGGATGTCAAGAGACGCACCTGGCAGGCTGATGGGCGAGAGCTCGTTGTAGCCCCCAAAGGAGGCGTTGCGGATGAGCTTGCGTCCGTCCGGGTGCTGGGGCCGCGGCGTGGGCACGCAGGCGGAGAAGCGCCGGCGGCACAGGATGCCCTCCTCCCTCATCATGGTGGCCGCAGGCAGGGAGAGCCGGGTGCCGTGGGCGCCCCGGAGGAGGGGGGGCGGAGACTGGTTGGCGGCCGTGGGGCCGGGTGAGGGTCAGCACGGGCAGCACGCCCTGGTCGGGGGGGAGGCCGGAGGAGGTGGGGGTGAGGTGGGGACGAGCAGCGGGAAGCTCAAAGAAACGTTGACTGGTCTAAGACGCACACACTCTCTCTCACACACTTTCTTTTTTCTTTTTTAAGCGAGATGCTTAAAATCTGCCAGAAACCACAGCCCTCCCTTCACTAGACACACACTTAAGCACAACACACACACACACACACACTATGAGCTCTTGCAATTACACCCACTCTCTTGCTTTCTTAAGGTTTTCCCTTCACAAGTACACACACACTCTAACACTCACAGGCACGTACACACGTACACACACACACAGACACACACACACCCCTACCTACTCCTGTTGTCGCTGGAGTATGCGCGTGTCAGGGAGACACACACGCCGGGATTAGCATTAGCCTTCTGCGTGCAGAGAGGTACGATGTCTTCCTTTTCTAGTGCTTACCCCCTCTATCTCACTCTTCCTCTCTCTTTCTCTCTCTCTCTCTCTCTCTCTCTATCAGTCGCTTCTAAACCTCTACTCGTCCACTCTGATCTATCTGCACTCTGTATTTCTCTGCATGTTGATGCCTTCTTGTAGCTTTTCCCTCAGTGTTCGATCCCTCCTCTCTCCCTCCCTCCCTCCCTCCCTCTCTCACTCTCTCTCTCCGTCAGCAGCTCTCTATGCTCCCTCTCTCTACCCACCCCTATTACAAGTTCTAAATGAACCCATGTAATCCAGTATGCCTCACCCTTACTCTTGCGTAGGCGTGAGCACACACACACACACACACACACACACACACACACACACACACACACAGAGAGAGCTCCCAGTCAAACTAGGTCTCTAATAACACTGTAAAGGCACAGAACACACACACACACAGGTTGAGGTGACCTACACACATTCTACAGCCCTATTACCGTCTCTCAACACGTCAATTTACTGTGGTCCCCGTCTGACTAATACACCCCCCTCTCCCAATCACAATACCAAACACAGACCCAGACCCCAAACCCACATATTCAACAGATTATCTACAGTCATACTAGCTTTGCACCGAGAACAAAAACGCTGCTCTGGGCACAGGTGCTCTCCGGGCAAATGGAAAATGTTGTGCCAAACAATAATTTAATTGCACTGGTCCCTTTTAGCACATCTGGGAGATGGAGGAACATTCCCTCCCAAAGTCACCAGGAGAATGATCAGCTTACACAGCACTTTGGCCAATGAAACCCTGAGAATAAAACTGATTTCTCCCCATTCTCCCAGCAAACCTAATAATGTAATAATGTCAGCAGAAATGTACTGTATGTGTTATGGATTACCCACACACTGATGGCAGTAAAGTGTGTCCAGCCTAGCAAACTAAAACTTCCCAATCACTCGGTGACAAACACACAGGCAACCCCCAGCCCTCTCCCCAAATCCCACAGTGTCCTCAGGAAAAGCATAACATAGAGTGTACTTTTTTTTTTTTGCCCTATTAAATACCAGGCTTCTAACGAAAGCCTTTGTTATGCAATTCTCCGTCATTCTCAACGCACCACAAAAACCCAGACGGCTCGTCTTGTAGCTGGTGCAGGTTGCACCACTGATGTCGTGCTGCAGCCCTAAGGCGTCCTCTATTCATCGATTCTCATTGGTCAGTGTCTCCCTTCGCTTCACGACTGTGTCTTACAATACAGATGCCGAACGCTCTGGAAATGGGCCTATGAATTGTCTGGCACTCCAAACAATGGGTTTGAATGCCACATAAAGTATGTGGAGTTGTGCTCAGCTTGCATGCACGAGCCACTAAATAATGCAAACACTGGGGACCCGGAGGAAAATCTCCTTACACGGCACAGGGGCTACCAGAGTGCCAACAGAAGTCAACAGTAATCAACATTTATTATCTGGTCGGTAATGACGTGGGGCAGTTAGCGTGGTGCTGGTGTTAATCATATCTGTTTACACATTCTCCCCGCTCTGGAAAAAGCGCTTGGACCTGGCGGACCAGGACGAGCTGGCGCTCCGGCTTCTGGCGGCCAGGTTTTTACGAGTGTTTGTCCTCCAAGCGGGCAGTCTTTGCTTTTTGCGCACTGGACCAATCGACTCTTTGTTTGCGAGCCATATCGGCGACATTTTATCGCAAACTCCACACGGGCACACAAACACACACGCAAAAAAAATTCAAATGGAAAAATGATTTCTGTCCGTTAACAAATATTGTGCGAGGCTGGTGATAACACACCACAGCCATTCCCATGAAACACCTGGTGAGATAACAATCTAAGCAAACACCTTAGGTTCTCATCAGAACAATCGGCAGAGCTCTTTTACATCCATGGTGGTCTCATTAAGACAGGCTAATCAAGGTGCTCAAGCTCATACTGTTATTTGATCGCTGATGCTCGTTAACCTGTGATGAGCCGTGGAAGAAAGTTCAACTATGAAGCATTTTAAATTAAAAGTGCACACCATACTCTCAGAGCACTATAAGTGGAAGGTCAATAAGGGGATTACTCAAACAGATGGTCTAACATATTCAAACTGAAGCTGGGCACATAAAGAGCCATTAAACATGCTAGTCAGACCACTCAAAATGCTGTAATAAGTTTCGCACCTGTGCAGAACATTGGGTGGCCTACATTTAAACAAGCAGTAATTAGGCTAACCCATGAAAGCCAGGGCGCTGCCACACTTTCTGCAGTGGGGGTGGGGGGTGGGGGCGGGGGACCTGTGAATGTGGGTTTGAGCATGTGCTGGAGTGTCCATGGGGGAAAGGGGGAAGCCACCGGCACAGTGCAGTATGCAGTATGCTGGTGCTTCAATAGCAGACTACAGATGAAGTCTGCTATTCACTGACCACAGGTCCCCAAGCCCTAGGTGTTCTGTTCTATTCACTAGCACACACTCACCAGCAGTTACTAAGCCCTACAGTAGGTGTTCTGTTCCAATGCTTTGATGAGTATTAGAGTAACGCTTGGAGCAGGAGCAAGATGAACAGGATTCCCTCGTGCTTGAGGTAGGGGGCACTTTCCAAGATTAAGGTGGGTCTTCTTTTCCACGCTAGCCTAGATTCCACACTTCAGAATATTCTAAATTTAGCCTACCTCCATTCCCTGCAACACGGACGTGCCTCTGACCTTTCTAGCCATTTCCTATCCGCAGGCACAGCCTACTGGACGGTCCGTGCCGTGCCTAGACCTACTCGATGGAGAAAGTACGCTCTTTTCTTTTTCTTTCTCATATCTCTCTTCCTCTCTTTCTCTCTCTCCGAATTAATGACCAGGGACTCCTCACTGGCATGGAGCCCTTCATTGCAAGGAAGGATAGCAGGAAAGGAGACATACGATTCAGAGAGGACGATGAACAACCTCAAACATTAATAAGCACAAGAGAGATAGATGGTACTTTCATTCCGGCCCACACTAGCTTATTCAACAAGTTATAGCCTAACAAAAGAGACACGAGATGGTGGATAGATTTTGAAAGTGGCCAATGATGAGCTGATGTAAAAGTGTTAACGAGTAAAATGTCTGGCCTCGTAGGTAATGGTACTGTATTTATGACACAAGAAAGAGCAGGCACCCAAATCCCTTGAAACGCACCAGTTCCTAATAATACATTTTTCAAGGAACAAGGCTTTAGAAAGTTCGGTTGTTCTTGGTTTTTCCGAGATAAGCCCACTGCGTTAAGCCAACCACCTATCAGCAAGTGTGGGTGGTACTAGTGCGTGTCTATGTCTGTTAACATTACGTTATTGTGTGGGTGGGAGTGTGTGTGTGTGAGAGACGTAGGGTCAGTCAGTGGCAAAGGGGCAACACAGGGTTAATCTGCTCATGTTATTGCCACTGTTGTCGTCGCCGTTTTGGTCTTACACAAGTATCCCGTCGTGACTCCTGGTGCACTGAAAGCCTGTTTGTGTCTGTCGAGCAGCCTCACACATTTGAAAAACCTCACAAAACACACACACACACACACACACACACACACAAAGCCAAAGCCCTGCAATCTCCAAATCAACCAGTCTCGCTCCAGCTCTCACTTTCAATCAATCTCCTTCCTCAGTCCCTCTGTTTTTTTTTATCCATCTCTTTCTCTCGCTCTCTCTCTCGTTCCCCCTGTTATCAAGCTCTCAGCCCCTGCCTTGTGCAGCTGGGCTCCCCATTCACACGCGCTCTTCATTTTGACGCATTAAGGAGGTGGTGGTTGGAGGGGGAATCAAATGAATGGGTGTTGAGACGCACTTACTCGCAGTCTGCCGGTGGTTAAACAGAACTTGCTTGATTGCCATTCGAGTCATCTTCACTGCTAATAGAAGCATCCTTGTGTTTGACGACTGAGCGACAGCAGGAGCCCAATAATGGATCCAAACTAGTTTTGGATGATCTAGACTAAGCACCAGGATTTGAGTTAATTGTATAGAAACCATATGAAATGATTTAATGGTTTTGTAACCACTGGAATCTAAAGGCTGCTGGCCTAAGACACTACAACTGCTGCTTTCTCCTCCACCAAACTAAGAAAAACAAGCATGAAACATACTCGTATGTGAGAGATGCTTTCAATTACTAGCTGACTAATACAGCAAACACAGTTTGTTTGTTAAAACGGACCAACAGAGACGCTTGTTAAATCAGAAGGCTCCTCACTTGGTTTCTTAAGGTAGGGTTGTTTGATTTCATTTCAGGGCCCGTCATGGGTAAACATGCCCAAAACTAACCATGTAATCGAAAACTTTTTTGGGGTGGGTACTCTGTTCAAGTGTTGACAGAACAGATAAAGACAAACATTTGTTTTCCCCATGTGCAAAACTGCAGAACTGCAATATCAAAATCAATCAAGTAGCTCTAAGTCAGTTTGTCAGAGATAATCACGATGATGGCTTATTACAGACCCATGCACTATGTTACTATATGCGTATCAAAGGAGGGACAGCATAAAGATCCAGCAGCTGCTCTAACAAATTACAGTTCCAGGTTTACGGAATATGGTTTTGGTCATCCCAGTTGATCCACACTGAATCAGACCAACTGAACAGGAGGAACAAAATGAAATAAAAAAATCAAGTAATTCGGAGTCAGGCTGCCAATTTCATAATCTCCAAATCGCTATGAAAATAATAAGGCATATACTTTCAGATTACAATGCTTTTACTTCCATAAAAGTGTCTTGCACCATTAAGCTCACTATACATTTTGGACAAATGTCTTTACAAGGCACTTAATCAATAAACTTGGTTCAGTTAGTGGGCCAAGTAGGTCATCATGCAGGAATCGTTAGAACGATCATCTGGTCTGACACGACCTTAAACACTGTTGAGTTTCTGTCAGAGAGGCTATTTGACAAGTTTAGCAGTATACTGAGTTTCTCCATTAGAGCCCATGGCATGACTCCCTCAAGCCACTGTCTGCACACAACCTGGCAGCCTGTCGGCAGGGCTCAGCATGGATTAAGTAAAGGGGGTCAAAAGCCTTAGTACAAGAGGCTGTGTTTTTAGCAGCCAGTGCTAAACCTGATAACTAGCTTGCTTCTAGTTCAACGGAGGCAGAACTACAGCCAGGATCGAGTGGGTGGAGTTAGATGTGTGGTGGACTCCTTAGGGAGATTCCCAGAAGGGTTTTGCGCAACACACCTGGGACCCACTGAATCAGGGATTAAGTCTCTGACAAAGAGGCTTTCTGGTCGGAGTCCTGAGGACACCAGCCACCCCCGTCCCCACCTGCTTGTTTATTCTACCTTGTTTTGTCCTTGCCCACACGGAGACAATAAAGTTACGCTGTGAGAGAGACGGTACCACGGACATGCTAGCGCTAAGAGCTAGGGCATGGGGTGGTCTTCTTACAGGGAGCACTAAGAGACTTCTGGAGGAATCAGAAGACGTGGCCAGAGGTGGTAAGGGGAGAAAGGAGAGAAGGGTCTAGAACCTAACTATGGGAGAGACTAATGGGTTGATTGAGACGTGACACTAACTACGGCTGGATATCTTACTATGCAGCAGTACTTGCCTGTCTTGCAGAATTTCAGTGAGCACACCTCATTTCTCAACGCAGTCTCATGCTTAAAAGCTACAACTTACTAATACACACGCACACACACACACACACACACACACACACACACACACAAGCACACACACAGTAAGTCCTATTTAAGCATGCAAGGCTGCCAAGAGAGCTGTGCAATGTAATGAGCAGGCCCAAACATCCCCTGCTGAACGGCTGACCTGTCCTCCATGGCTTGTGCCACTGCTGCTTGCTGTCTTATTCCAGAGTCAGTGTGCAAACACACAGTCGCCCGCGCACACAGCAATGCTGCATCATTCTAATCAGCTGAAAGGACGCCGTCTCTCATTGGTCCACGGCCAGGAGAGAAATGGGAAAGCTGCCGGCGGATTGGTGGAGACTTGTTGCCTGCCTGACTCCTCTCACCCTACGTGACACGGCCATATAATCCCCCGAGGCTAAAGTCTAAATCCCCATCCTTCATGTGCCTTCTGCAGGTCTTTTTCTTATCCCCCCTCTCCCCTTGTCCCTTATTCTCGGGATGAAAAGAAAAGTAAAGTAACCCGTGATAATTGCAGACAAAATACAACAACGCAATGGCATGTCATCAGTTCGGGCAGGCTCCATTTCGGGTCTTCGGGTCCAAGCGTATACACAGGCAAACAGACGGGGGGGTTGGGGCAGGTGGGGCAGTGATGCAGGGGGTGAGATGGGGGTGCACAGCCTGACAACAGAGGCTGCCACCAGCAGCCGGTCCATTTTAAAGATTGATCTCCCTTCCGCTCCCCGGCGTGCTATGTTCTTGGTGTGAGGGCAAGTGCAGGGTAACCGTATCGAATGCCATTGCGGCATGCGATTTGTTCTTTATAGTGTGTGTGCAGGTGACAGAGCTGGCGTTGGGACAGAGTACCGGCTATATATCCGCCCAGAGGCCAGTGGGAAAGAGCATTCATCATGAAAGGCAGCGTGTGGTTACTGATCGATCCCCCACCCCAGTCCTCCACTCCAGTCAAGAGTTATAAAGGACAACTCGGAGCTGCAGAGGTTGCCATGGAGACAGTGTTCAAAATCACAAAGGCCTATGAGGTGGAGACACTTCTCATCTAGCCCGGCTTTTTTGTTTATGCTGTGTGCTGCTAGTGTGTGTGTGTGTGTGCGCGTGTGTGTGTGTGCACGTGTACACGTGTGCTGTGCAAATGTAAAGCAAACAACCATCACCACCTAAACATCACCACCTAATTCAACACTAACGTGTTAGAAAGAAGCCTTACATTTGAACATCACACACGGACAGACAGACAGACAAGCCACATAGCTATTTGGATTAAGAGAAAAAACAAGACGGATGTGATGCCACACATCTATTGCCATACTCAATCTCAGAATAGGAAAATAGGAGAAGGATTAAGTGTTCTAATGTTATGTGCATCTGCACTTTATTGTTGTCAACGTCTACGCATGGGACAAGTGTGAGACGTAATTTCGATTCCTTTGTATGTCGAGTACATGTGAAGAAATTGACAAATAAAACTGACTTGACTTGACTTGATGTTTTTTCCAAGCCAAGCCAGTCACCAGGAAGAAAAGGAACATTTTTTTACAAGCTAAACCATTGTGGATTTAATATCCCGACTTTCTCAGTGGATTTGTGACTCCACTGATGGATATATGCTAGTGATGTAATTATTGCCACTATGACTACTTTATCACCATCTCTGTATGAGAAATACTTGTAATGCAAGGCAATGTACGGAGGTCATACTCGGTGGATTATCAAGTGGCTATCCTATTGTAGGTGTTAGGTCCCTACCCTCCAGGGGGCCAAGGGGCAAGGTTGGAAGCCAGCCAGGGACAGGGTGACCGGGGGCAAGAATGGGTTTCGTTACCCCCCAGCTAAGTGGATAAAGGTTGTTCAGAGGCCATTGCCTGAAGAGCGTTGCACGACTAAACCTCTATGTCAATGCACTCAGAATAGAGCCGGCCATATTGTCTTACAGGAGGTGGGACACTGGATGTGTCAGAGAAACCGTAGAGGATTTGAACCGGGGCAAACGTTAAAGTTGGTTAGTGAAATCAGAAATTATGTCCTACTTTTTAATAAAATCATTTGTGTTTAATGTCTACAAGTTCTCTTAACATACCACCTATTCAGTACATATTAACCTGAAAACAAACATATACAAGATATAACTGGAAAATGTCTACTGCCTGCATGGTGAGAATATAAATATACATAAATATTACATCTTTTAAAAAAAAATGAATAAAAGGGACTGAGATAAGGTCAGTATGAGAATGATGTCTGTGCATCAAAGATCTTAATGTGAATCATGCACTCTCTCCCTTAATGTGCGTGTGCGCGCACACACACACGCACACACACAAACACTCCCATTAGAGTCAAAGACACTGCCCTCCTGCTACCAATCATACACAAGGCTGACAAATGGTGCAGAGACAAACTCCCATTATGAGGTTCAGAATGCGGCACCACTGTCATCACAGCTCATCAGCGCCTCTTAGTGGTCACTCATTGAACACACACAAAGATTGAGGACAGTTGGACTATTTCTGGGAAACAAACAGCCTCAGACATTACATCACTGCCCCATACTGGCCCAGGCAGATACCTCCATTGTACTGTATGACTCAGACTTTGAATAAGCGGATAGAAACTCTTGATTACTATAGCTTTATTTCAGACTACGGAAAAAATAATCCCTCGTCTTTAACATATTCAGTTCAACACAACAACTAGACTGAAAATAACATGGCAGGTCAGCTATTGGCCACAGTGGGCAGAAGACGCCACTCTCAGAATCTATTCATGAAAAAGGCTTCACTGTGGACCCGGCAAGTTCAGAGCCATTAACATTCAATGTTGATGTCCGTGCAGACAGGAAATGATAACATGCTCAAAGTTGTGGATTTCACACTCCAAACCTTAGGCCTCACATACATTTGAAGTTGTCAGGATAGATTAAAATCGATAATATTTCCTAAGAAGCAGTGCATTATTACTCAAGATAATCTGGAAGATAAAAATGCCTTTGAGGAGAGCCTATGTTTACAATGTAGCCGTGACTTGAATTCTGCATGGCTGGCAAATGCTGGAAACGACAAAGACACTACTAATTCTCATCAGAAAAAAAAAACAATACATGAGTACTGCTGAGCAAGACTCTGAGCAACTCTGAGCAAGCTATAGATTATAGTTCTGGATTTACAGGTTACTTCGGTTACCAGAGAGATGGATTATCCAAACATGACTTCACTCATATGGATTATCTCACTGTTAAGTCAGTCAGAAGAATCATGCACTTCCGTCCACGGCATAACCACTGCAGTCCTGCAAACCCACATTGCATGTCATGTCTTTCATGGCGACCAAGGCCAGAATTGTGTATTTGAATTTTTAACCAGGAGCGTTCATTTCCGTACATCGTTCTAAAGAGCACAAGTAACTGTTTTAATGAGGTGCACTTGAAATGGCAACATCTCTTATCACCCCAGACTAGGGTTGGAAAGTGATTGGGTTTTATTGGATAGCGATGCCAAATCGATACTTTTAAACTGTGCTTTTGAAAAATGGTATTTAAATCTGTACCTGACCAACTGGGACCAATTACAGTTGTAACAGTGGTACCACATTTGGATACCCAAACCTCATCCATGCAGTCTGGTCCAGGACCAGGTATTCACCGGTGTGAGATGGATGAGAGAGAGCTCTTACCGTGGCTGTAGCTGACCCCAGGACTGAGGGAGGGGCTTGTAAGCAGATCTCGATTGGGCGTATGAAGCCCCGCCTCCTTCCCTTGGCGCTGACTCATCCTCCCCGGGGTCAAAAGGGCCGCATCATCACCAGGCATTAAGGCAGCTGTATGACACGAGAGAAGAGACAATTAGTAAAAAATGCTTTTTTTCCATGTCGGTTGCAGTCAACAACATGGGAAAAAAACAACTGCCAACAAATGGGAGAAAATAGACCGTCTTAGACATCTATGTGGAATGAAAAGCGCTTCTGTGGCTTTCTAGAAGAATCTCTCCTGATAAATGTTCCCAGCACACCCTCTGGTGGTGTAGAGGGGCAAGCTCACGGGCAGCACCGGGCCAGAGCCAGCATGGCCTTTCCGTCTGGCTGGAGCTCAGTGCAACAAAGGCTGAAGAGTTCACAACACAAATTGCAGTGGAGATCACCACCAGATCAGATAATCTCCCCATCCTCCTTTCTCATCAACATCCGTTGTAGACAACAGATTGGAGCTATGCTACATTTGTGTCACTGTATTAAAAGAAGGCATTTGCAAAAGCACATGTGAGTGACTGCACGCACGCGCGCACACACACACACGCACGCACGCACACACATATAAACAAACAAGAAAACGCAAACACTGCCAAGAAATAATCCAACCATGATGACTGACAGGATCCGCACAGGAAATAAAACAAACAAATGCCTGCGTGTGTGTGTGTGTGTGTGTGTGTGGTGAGTAGAGAGAGAGGGAAGTCCAGTCAATCACCTGCCTGAGAGAACAGCAGGGATTTAACAATAGGCCATATTTCTACCCTGAACACACTGTACCTAAAAAAGAGGAGCTCTCAAGCCGTTTACTAATCCGAACCTCATGTAAAGTCAGATGTTACATTAGATTTCTCACCATCAAAGGCATTGGAGCAGATTACTGGAGTGACGCACATATGCGGATGGTGCGGCCGTGCAGTTCCACAAGGCTGCACTCACATTTCTTTCTGCGCTCCAGTTTACAGTTAGCTCGACGACGCAACAATGCCGTGGGCACGAGTGAGTATATTGCATGTTTGAAGAAGCATCCGGAAAATGACAAGTGCAGACACAACTGCACCCACAGCTCATTGAAAATAACAAAGGGCGGCCACTTAGGCTTCATTTTCGTTTTTTTTGTCATCCAGTCCATTGTCTGTCGGAGAGACACTCCCATTTGTTAGACCGGCACATCAGAGAACTTGGCTCCTGGGATGGCCACGCCTTGTTAGACGGGTTCAATAGGATGAGGGGTGCTGGGGCTGTGGAGGTGAATACAGGCTTATAAATATTACATCTTCAGACAAACAGGAATAAAAAGACTGGGATAAGGTTGGGGTGAGCGTGGTGTGTGCGCCGTTTCCAGGTTACAAAACAGAAGGTTTAGTTAACTGTTAGCGAACTGTTTATATGTGAACAAACCAGATAGATTTTAACACGAGTCCGTTCCTCTGCCATATCTCTTCACAACATTTGGGCTGGTAGATACTCTTTAACAAGCCGTGAAATTTAAAAGTTGCTAGAACAAGCTACTGAAATCAGTCTTTCACATGGAGGACAATATTAAACAAACAAGTGGTCAGCGGTCTCGAAAAAAATTGCATGGTGCTGAGAAACTACTCTGGATGACGTGTAACTGGTATTACAAATGAGGGGTTTTCTTCTCGTGTCTTGTACCTTTGCCCCTACTTTTATTTTGCCATGACTGGCTGAATGTGGCAAACTGACCAGTCACTCATAGCCCCCCACCACTACACCTGTGAACGATCTACACAAGATGACAAGACTGTCTATGGGTAAAGGTGGACGCTTCCAGAATAGCACTTCAAACCAGAGGAAAAAAAAGCCTTTTCCATGGCTCTGCTCCAGCCTAAACAAATAAGATCCCAAAACAACCGCTTTAGCCAAATAAAATCCTCTAACAATCTGTTCCGAAAGCCAAGCACTAAAGTCCGGTTAAAAGGCTTAGCCTGACTTCAACCGTGGCTCAACCGAGTTGTGTATGTAAACACTCTGAGGCCCACAGACTAATTCAACCCTTAAAACAGACAATGAGAGACAAAACGGTTTATTGCTCTGAAGTCAACCTAGGTCAGTTCCCAGCCGACATTATGTCATCAGGGGTTAACTCTGCTTTTACACAGGGGTGAAATGGATGGGGTAAAAGACCACAAACCACTAGCAGTTACAGTCCACATGAACTGATTAGTGATTTCATGTAATCTCTCTGGATAAGACCGCACAGTGTCAGAAATCTCCCCCAGAGGATGAAAGGGGTTTTCCTGGAGGAACAGAGGAAATAGACTACTTCAAGAATTTGAAAACTATTTCTTGTCAACTGCAGAACTACCCCACTGCCAAGCCTTAGTCATGGCTTGAGCCATTGACTCCCTCAAACTCAGGATTTAATGGTTCTTTGAGCATCTCCAAACCTCAATGGAAATGGGCTTGGTCCTACTGGCACTAAATGCAGGGCCTCTTGACTGGAATCGCAATCAATCTATAAACTCATTCTCTTCTATGTACGGTATATTAAGAATCTGTGTAAATGTGTGTATCTGTGTGTGTGTGCAGATGTGTCTGCTCACTCATTTCATCTTTGCAATGTCAGGGGAAGAGAAAGAGAACATGCTGAGCCTTTAATAAACACACAGGAAGCTTTTTTGTGCGAGCAAACAGGAAGCCTTTCTGTGTGAGAACGTTCCCTGAACATTACCAACCTGACGTGCATCCATCTCACAAACACCAACAAAACCACTGCCTGACAAAAGGTCAGCTATTCTGTGTAAGAGCGTGCCAAAGGCTAACAAAAAAACGGACTGACAAAAGGCCTGCTAGCTCGCTTACATCCATCTGTTAGCAATATGATTGTCAGAGTCGTGCTGTGAAAACCTCTCATACATTATCGGCTGGTGATCCGTTCAGCACCATAGAAGCGTACGGGGCATAACCGAAGCGGCTGACAGATACAACAGCTGTGTGTACACCTGTTCTTCATATCACCCGACAGCATTCACATTAGTTTGAGAAAAAAAAAAAACAGGTGAAAAATTGCTTCATAGTTTTACGTTAAACTATACAATCTGATATGTCAAAGGTCACAAACTGTCAATCTATCAACCTAAATATTTGATTCCTGAAAGCACCATAGAGAATTTGTGATGCTTTGGATAGAAGCATCAGCTAAATACCAGAACCAATACCAACTTCACTAACTGTACTTACTTTACAATCATAACTAAATTTGAAATAGAACTTTTAAATACACTTGCTCGCTTCAATCTAATACATCTGTGATGTATTAGATTGAATGGACAGTGCAGTTAATTTACTACTGTTGATGACAGTTGAAGGAACAAAATAGGAATCGGGCTACCACTTCCTCTTACTGTAGGTCTGAGCGACTGTGTGTGCGTGTGTGTGTGTCATGGAGTCATGAGTTAAGGCTTTAAGAGAGCACAAGGTTTCCCTACTGTGACCCTGACCAGTCCACAGGATATATAGGCACTGCAACACACACCTGCACCGACCTTGACTCACTTGTTCCCATTTTGCAGCCAGTCACTAGGTTAATAAACACACAGTCACACAGTAGTGTGCTGATGCTGAAATATCTCCATGCTCACTTATAAATGTATGCTTCT
>JAGFZM010006069.1:7636-31912 GCA_017657215.1 Limnothrissa miodon
TGTGTGTGTGTGTGTGTGTGTGTGTGTGTGTGTGTGTGTTTCACAGAGGGAAGTCAGGGACATGTTGAGGCCCAACTGTTGTACTCTCTCTGGGGAAAGCTATTAGGCCATGGCAATCAGCTGGCCAGCCATAGGCAAAGTAACAGAGGTTGGACTTTAAAGGGTAGCAGGTTAGCTTAGCATCCATTAAGCCAGAGACAATCAGTGGGTTCATTTACAACTAAAAATATAAATCCAAAATCTAACCAAATTTGGACTTACTGCAACATTTCAGTACCCAATTGCAGATTATATCACATGATGGGGAATTTTGTACATCAAGCACTGTCATCAACCTACTTATACAACGATTGATTAGGTTCGCTGATGAGGGACTGCGCAGAGGTCAGAGAAACAGATAGGAGGATGCTGGAAGCCAGAGCCAGAGCGATAGTGTGAGTGAGAAAGAGAGAAGGAACGTGAGAGAGGAGGAGGGTAAGAGCGAATTCAACACCAGTTAAGTTATTAGCCAATTTCAGTAAGCAACCAGACGTGCGAGCCATTGCATCCCCACACACCAGTGTAATCCCCCAGCGCGGGCTCATCCATTCTTGGCCCGCATCCAGTCCCGTTTCCTTCTGCCTCTCTGCTCTGGCGTCCTCCACTGACAATCCTAACTGTGTAATGGCCGTTCCTCCAAGCCAGGGGGCAGTGCTGCAGCCGCCGAGACGCATCTCCTCACGCCCCATAACTGTATCATTACACACAATCCAGCACTAGGCCAGGCAGCTGCCTGCCTGCCTTGAATCGCAGATGGTGGTAACTGACTGCTTGAGACAGTGCCATGAAGTAGCTTTATTTGGATCATGGCCTGAACCCAAATGAGTCAGACTGACACCAATGCAGTTAAAAGATTTACTTCCGGAAGTATCCTGCACAACCGCGACTTCCCTTCAGCTACATCAGGCATTCCATTTCAGTGAACCACACACTAAATGTCCTGTGGCAACAAAGCTCCCTGAGGTTAGCATGTGGATAGGCTATCAGAAAAGAAAAAGGGCAAGGGAGAGAGGGAGGGACAGATTAAGACAGCTTGGCACTTTTATCGCTAGCATTTAAAAAAAAGAAAAAAAAAGGCAAGCAGGGGAGTAAACAGGCCGTTTACACACCTTTCTAAACTTCTGAAATAGCGAGTTTAACAGTTAAAAGAAGTTTGAGTTTAGGTCCCATAGCTTCTTAAAATGAAGAATCCAAACAGCTTGTTTACTCTGATTTGGTACACTTTTCAAGTAGACATACAGTAACAACATGAAACCAATTTTTAACCACGGCTAATTTGGGATGGATACAGTGGTTTAATAAACCAAACTGTGACTGAGTGAAGACCTAAGGAAAGATCAGTATATTCTACATACTGATACCAATACTAGATGTTAGCTGATGGTCTGTTGGCAACATGGGTTATCAGTGGCCTGCTCTAGTATGTCATGTCTTGGTGTAACCATCTCTTTTCCCACGACACCCTTTCTGGCAAGCAATTCCATTTTATAACTACTAGAATACTGAAATTTGCAAACAACCAGACACCCCCCCACCCACACACACACACACACACAACCTCTAGAGTCTAGCCTATCACAAAATTCTTCTGAATTAGCAAGCCATTGTACACAAGGAGGAAGTAAAAATAGTTCGTTTCAATCTGAGTTTATGTAAACGGGCCAAGTTACCAACCACTATATCTACTGTACAATTGAACTTACTGACAGTCCAATTCATTCTCTTCACTAGAGATTCGGTCGTCTTACCAGTGTGGTTGCGTCCACGAGCTCTACCCAAGCCACAGTGGCCATCGCTGGGGGAAAAGCCGTTGGTGGAGCTGCGGACGGTGGAGGTCGAGGGTTAAGCCACCCGGTCAGGCGACGGGTTAACTAAGAACGTGCAAGCGGCTGCCCTTAACCAGCTTGTCTTAATAAAATGCAAGCAGTGTCAGACAAAGCAGCATATGTCACTGCCCTTTCGCTTTCTTTCCTTCTCTCACTTATCTTCCCCCCTTTTCTCACCGTCTCTCTACCTCTCTCCTCCTCCTTCTCGGGCTTAGAAGGATTAGAAGGGTTGACTCAGATCCAGAGAGCTGCCCCGGCTACACTACCCCTCCCTCCCCCGTTTCTCTCACGGACGCCGCCTCCCAAACAGGTTTCCATGACGTAAACCAGGTTCATTAATAGCGTTAAATAATGTGTCAATTTCACTGATTACTATTGCCATAAACACCTGCACAGCTCTGGGCCAGAGGCTGGCCATTTTACATTTGCCCACCTGGGTGACAAACGGAAAAATGGGGCTTGACCACAGCTTGACCACATGTTTCAATTAGCAGCCATTAAATCCATCCAGAGCAAGTTAACGGTTTAATCCTTTTTCCTTGGCACAAAAAAACAAGAAATCCACATGAAAAAAACAAAAGCACTGAGAGACAAAACGGAAACGAGAAGAGAGACACGCAGGGAGATGGGCCATCCGGTGGAGAAGTGCCGCAGGGCTCTCTCAGCTGGGTGTGGGCCAGGCCAGCATAGCAGGTTAGCAGAATTCCAACAGGGTCAGTCGATCATCTGCCCAGCCCTTGTCACATTCTTTCAGGCCCACCTTTAGAATGACCTGCAGGGCCTTCCTACAGAGGCCATAAAACACAGAACCTCGAAATGGAGGTAGGATTTACAGTCCACCGTCCCATTCACTCCGTTCGGTATTTCAGTGAAGGCCGTTCATGGGCCAAGGACCACAGAGTATTGGCAGCAGAGAAGTGTGAATATCTCGATAAATCACCTTTATCCGGCCTGGCAATGGCCAAAACGGCCTACCACAGCTCATGTAGGGGGTAAATCCCTCCCCCCTTCCATTTGTTACACAAGGGGCAAAAAAATAAAAAATAAATATTAGTCACACACATCTACCCAAGAGCTCAAACGGTTCTGATTTCTAGCTTCTTCATCTTTGAGGAGAGCACAGCCTAGTGCTAATCTGGAGGAATTCATGCCGCTAATCAGCTCATTCCAGAGGCATGTAAAATGCATTAGCTCTGGTAGTGTGGCACAGCTGCAAAACCTCGGTCGCTGCACATTCCCTGAGCCTTCTGTCATATCAGGCCAGCGTCATCGTCCATGTTCACAGAGGCATGTCCATCATCTGCACCAGATGCTCTCCACCACTGCCATACAAATCCGTTTGTGAATGAAATTTGATACAAGACAAGGGCTACACGATATTAGGGAAACACGCGATATGCGATAATGCTGTTGAGTGTTGCGATAACGATATTACAAGCGATAAGTTAGTTAATGTCTTTCTGCTTAGGATTTGCTGGTAACACACGCATCAGAAATAAAATTCTATATTTCCAAAACAAAATTTCTTAATAAATATATAGAAATATAACTATAGTAAACACACTGTAGCATACTGTAATTTAAATTAAGTTCTAAGCCAGAAAAAAATGCAAAAGGAACAATCTAGATTAACTCAACTACAGGCATTTTGGAAGTCACTGTAGGACACAATGCAGTGTAATGTCTGTGTGTGCAGTCAAGTTTATGTGTGTCTTTGTGTGTACACAATTGTGTAGGAGTGCTGTATTATAGCAAGTTCTTGGCTAGGCGTTTACTTTGCTAGTCTTTAAACACGTGCATTGGCATGTTCCAATATTTCTTGATGTGCCAGTCGTGATACGCAATATACATATCGAAACAGGTATGTTGGTGTTGTGATAACGATACATTTGCGATATATTGTGCAGCCCTATACAAGACAACCCCATCTTTTGCAAAGTATGAAGACGTTAAAACCTCACAGTGGAATCACAGCGTTGTATTACATCATAATCAGCCACTGGTGAGATAAGTCGCCGGGCTCAGAAATTGTTCCAGCATGCTCCAGCAGTGATTAATCCGAAATAAAGGACACAGATTTTTGTGGTGCTTGACAGGATTCTCCTGGGATTGTCTCCTCAGACTGTGAGGTGGAGTGCTGAAAATTGCCGTTTCATGGTATTTGTTGTTCCAAGAATGTACAATGTTAAATCAAGAGGGATCAGGACTGACCGTGCAGGTTTCTAGGCACCCATTTATTGGGGAGTGACAAGCGAAGCATCGCATCCTGCTTGAAGCATTACAGCACACAGCTCAGTAGACTGGAAGATGAATGCACAATTCAGTAGAAGTCAACAAGAGCACAGTTAATACTCAACATGCAAACCTGACCAGTCAAGCTTTTTTTTCCCTAGCAGAGGCAGAGAGAGGGGAGGAATAAGTGCACAGTTGACAGTGTATCACACACTTACAATCTTTTTTCACACGCTGTATAGATCACTCCATCCCATTTTTCAGCTCTGCTGCGGAAACAGTCTTACAGAAAGCTAGACGCTGAAAAAAATGTGACAGAACTCCAAAACCTCAAAGCACTCCTGTCCAACAAATGCTACCTTTTCTGCATCAACTTACGAGCACATGTCCAGTCTAATGTCGAATGTCCCACTATGATGTAGTCACACTGCATTGTAACCCAGCAATAATTAGCAGAGCCATCTGCGCCACCCAACTCAAGAGAGAGACGACATAGGGGCTCAAAGATAATGAGCTCCAAGCTATTTCACAAAGTGATGTGCAATGTACTTCAAAAAAAAGGCTGGGATAAACTGTAGGGAATAACTGGATAGAGAACACTCGTCTACAGAGACAAGCATTTTTTTCTCTCTCCTGCTGATTAGAATGAAGCTTTTGACTCTGCAGCCAACCTGTGGAGTTGATTTCTCCTAAAAATAGCTTCTGCCATGGCATCTGGGTGAGAGCCAGGTGTTAATTAAGGCAGTGCTCAGTAGGAGAGGGCAGAATTAAACAGGATAGTACCACATGGCATGATTCACAACCTCAACACCAACTTCATGTAGCCTATAAAGTCAATGCTCTGAAGGTGAGAGACCATTTCAGATGGCTTTACAGGCAAATGCTAAGCGAGTATAAGCTGGAGGGAAGAAAACACTAATTAGTTTAACTAGAGTAAAAACCCAAAACTTAAACTTCCAATGAAGTTCTTATCAGGCTACATTTTGTAATATGATTTCTTTTTTGTTGTTCTAATATTTTTACTGCTGACCAGTTGATTAGCCTCGGTTACAGAGATGCTTGTAGGTTTGCTGAACCATCATAGATAGAAGGCATTGGGGCAATGTTTTTTGCTAAACCTGGAGAAGCTTCCACAAACACCACAGACACCCATAGATGGCCCTGACAACACAATCATGTGCCATTTGGCCTTTTAGCATTCTGTTCTCTATTCTAAACACAAAACAACAAGATGAACATTTCAACAATTTAGGCTAATAACTACGTCTATAATGCAAGTAGCCTAGAAATAGTCAACCAGAATAAAACAGAATTGAGCAATCCAGCCTAAATACTCAATAGGCATTTTCCACAACACAACAGCATATTTTTATATGCATACAGACCAATAACCAGAGTAATGCAAATAAGGGCTATATATTTGCATGATGGTACTGATAGCCATGGTACCTGCATCATGATGAAATTAAGTAAAAAAGGTGGGCTGATCAATAGGGTTGGTTAAGGTAATAATAAGGCTGGAACAGACATCTCTTTTTAGACCCATTCTGACTCATCACCATAATGTCTGCCAACTGTTTATCAGGATGAATATTTTTAATGAATTTAATGAATGAGAACATCATGCAATCAGGTTCATCAACATCTTCCCCCAGGGAAGCCTGATCATTCAAGCACCCTGCAAATTTCCAACTCCTGTTCTTGGGCCTTCAGCAAGCTTCTCTACGTAAAAGACTAAGTCCATGATCCCTGGATGGGGACACAAACAGAATAACCATATACACGGCTGTTGGCATCCGGATCACTATATGGACTAATGCCATTCATTTGCTTTTCTCAGGTCTTACTTTTAAGCTTTTTTACTGAAATAAACCTCAAATTTATGGCCTTTCGCTATGTCATACATTGGTATTATCACTGTATGTGACAAACAAACTGTTTAAAAGAACAGTCAGGCTAGATGAAATGTTTAGATCTGCATTAGGCCAGCTCTGCAATGGTCTTGCCTCAGACATAAACTGTGACTTCTCAAATACATTGACAACATGCAGCAGGAACACACAAGTTCACAATAAAAACTGCATTGTGCTACAGGGAAACTGCAGTTTCTTCAATGCAGAAATTTTTCAAAAGGGAAATTACCGCTGTGATGAATGCCAAACACACTCCTCAACAAAATACATTTTTCTATGCAAAAACCAATGGGCCATATCATGGCTGGAAGGCAAACAGATGATGGTCATGGTGCAGCTTTAAGATGCAATGGAAACTTCATTTGACAGGCAAATGCACCCTGGAAGGGTGGACCCTGGAAGCTGAGGCCCACTGCAACTACTCTGAAAAGGGGCAGTCACTGGGCAAGTCTTTGTTATGATGCATATGTACAATGAGGGGAAACATGGAAATGTGCTATTCAAATACACTTCTCCCTTAGTGAATAATTCAACAACACACTGTTCCCATGTCTTTGTGCATGGGTTAAGGTATCCAATGACAGATAATAGTAATCGCCAATTCAGATATAACAACGGGAGCCTATAGAATTTAATCTGTTTGGCCTAATAATAAAGATAATCAAGGATTAAACACACCATCTTAGTGATCAATCCTTAGTGTGCACTGTGTCTTAGGGCAGCATCGAGACAAAAACAGGTAGGAAGAGAAAAGAGTGTTTAAGTGGAGTCCAGTTGCAAAGTACTTCACCAAGTTCAAAGAGAGAAAGTGGAAACATGATATCTGAAACGGAAAGCTGAGGACAATGATATGCCACCAGGGTCCTGTATGCCTACATCTATTCATTCAGGAAGACTAGAGACTCCAGACTAGGTGGCCAACTCCACATGGCACAAAACAAAAGTATGTGCAAGAAATCAAAATTAAAGACCTCAGATCTGTATCAGGTAGTCAGGTCTGAAAAGCTGGTAACGTTGACCTGACATGTTGTTACTCTGGTCACTGACTAGCCGTTGGCCAAAGTAACATTGCCTAAGTATTGCAATACATCACACCCACTTTTGGGTTGACAACAACTACACTGGTCCTCTTTAAGAGAGCGCTTCGCTTAAGTATGTGGATAATATTGAAAGGTACACTGCGCAACGTTATGTCATGTCTCACCAAAAGCTGTAACGCACAGATATCCAAACACTCACATTGCACAGCCTATTCATTCTGTTGTGACCATCGCATACTGCATCAAAATGAAATTTCTATAAATTTCTGACAACTTCATATGAAAACTATTTAAAGAGAGATTGACCGTGGTTTAAGAACTAATAACATTTTACCAGGTTGTCCTTTCCTCCAATACGTTTACCGACGTCACCAACCTCTTTCAAGTTAAATTAAGGCTAAAATAATTTGCACCGTGGCCGTCCAAAGTACTGGTCAAATTAGGTAGGAAGTCTGGTAATATATGTAGTTAGTTGGGAATGGAGATGCTAAAGTAAAGTCACTCCGTGTTAGCTATTGATAACGATTGCATGAAGATTAGCGACATATGCTAACCATCTAACGTTATCTCGCTGAGCTAGCTGGCTTAGTGGTTTTTGGTTGGTTTAAACCCACCTTGTTTTGGTCCACTGTGTTTATGTCCTTAACGTTATTTCAGCAAGGTTTGCTCTGCAACAACTCCTCGGAGCTAGACAGATAGTCGTGTAGATGTAAATTACTCCATCCCAGGCAGGCAGGCAGACCACACTGTATAGTCTAACGATGGCTAGATATAGCTAAGTTAGCTATCTACCCTAAATGACAGACGTTGATCTTTAGAATGTAGCTTATTATGTATATAAAAGCGTTGCTCTATTCAGATTACGCTGAAATTCAAACAAGTTATATACAATACCTAACAAGACCACGGTTACTGTATGAAATTAGAGCTTAATACGAGTTCATCACCTCTAGACCTGGGACGTAGGAAGATGAACTCCCGTCTGTTCGTTCGTGTCTTCCTCCAAATTGCGGATCTGAGCTCTGCTACTATGCCTGAGCGCGCCTGAGCAGCCACGGACCCCCGCCCCCGCAAAATAACCTAACCAGAGAATTTAAACTGGCTCTGAGCAGACAGTCTTCTTTTTACAGCCTTTTACGACATTTTAGATGGAACTTTTTTATATAGAAATCCTATTGCGTCGCCCAGCGTTTTGAATTTCCTTACGATAGTTTTCCACTCCCTCGTTTTGCCTGAAACGTACACTGTGTTGGCTACAAACGGTTATTGTAAGAAATCACCCGAATGGTTGAGTAAATTAAACAAAAATCTGAGGAGACTCAAATCTATTGCAAAGAGGCAATAAATAAACAATGAAATCCAATAGAAATCGTTGTTACTCCATTGGGCCTGTGGGGCGTAGGACCAAACGTAAGTTAATTGAGACATCTTGTGGCTATGTTGTGTAACATCAACAACAGACACAGGTAGCTGGACTGACCAGCTCTCACATTTTAGGTCTTCAATTGTGTGACCTTTGTGGCTGGCAAGATTGTTGGGTGACCAAAAAGAAACACAAAATCTTCCAAATAGCCTACGTCTCTGAGTATAACTGTTGCTGCTATACATCCAACCATCTGCTGGTTGTCAGCAAAGTTGTTGATGTTTTTTTGTTTGTGTGTGTGTGTGTGTGTGTGTGTGTGTGATTGTGTGTGTGTGTGTGTGTGTGTGCACATGTGCGTGTGTGTGTGTGTGTGTGTGTGTGTGTGTTATTGCTGGGGTCCTAAAGGTTGAGTATTTTCCCTTTATGTGAAAAGGTTTTCAATTAATTATAAGATTTATATTTTATAATAGGACGTGCCTTCAGCATTGGGGGAGTGTCAGGATGGTCAACCAATGCAATGAGCCTATAGGCTCATGCCTCTGAGCTAACTATGAAATAAAGCTAAAATGGCGAGGACAGCTTAGAGGACTATTTTAAATCATAAACTACTATAACTGATTATGTCAGTACTGTACCACATGCACTAGCCTGACCATCCAATGAACGTCATTTTACTTTTTATTCTTCTTGCACAGACTTCATTATTATTCATATTAGTCACCTTCTAATGAACATTATTCAAGGCATCTATTTTTAAAATACCACCAGGTCATTCAGTACACAATGCCTAAATCATATGAAAGAGGTTCTTACAAAGAAACTGCCGTTTTTTCTACAGGAAGGATGAGTCTAATGGCACATTTTTTAAAAGGTTTTTAGGCATTTGACATGACAGGTTACCTAATAGGCCTATGATTAGGCGTTTTAAAATGCAGAGTTGAGTGTTCCACTAATTTGTGCAATGCATTTCTGAAAGAAAAATAGCCTTGTCCTTCATATCAAGACATTTTTCCTTGTAAGGCAAAGGATTATATGATATCGCCTAATTTGACGCGTCTTGTGGTTTTGCTCTGAAAAAAATCTATTCATTGTTCACTATAGGCTATATCAGGCACATGAACATCAGACAACTACCAGAGAATCAATGATAAATGCAAGGATTATGTTACGCTGTTATTTCAGTGGATAGAATGACTACGAATCATTTGAGAAAATATGAGGATGACGTAATGGTTTGGCCACGGACACATCCCATTGACATGTTCACTACAGAATGGCAGATTGGTTAGCTCTGTTTTGCATCGGTTTGCAGAAAGCATCCCCCTCCTCCTGTCCTGTTGTTTCTGCAAGAACGTTGCTTCCCAGAATGCTTGGCGAGGTTGACCACCAAGATGGCTGACGCTATGGATGATTATGAGAAAGAAGCTGGATGTGTCCCCATTCTCCATCCAGAGGTAATATAATCAACCGTGAATTATATATTTGGTTTTGCTACTGGAAAGTAATCGAAGGTGCATATTTGTGAAAGTTTCGGTGTGAATAGCATTGGACATCACATACAACCACGAATGCACTCGCAGGAGAGGGCAGCTCCAATTGTATCTGTCAGGTTCCCCCTACTGCGTAATAGCATGCTAGCCAGCTAGCATAGATATAGCACTTAAGACGTCAGCGATAGTTTTGCTGTTCACAATGCTAATTAAATGGTCATTAGACTTATAATAAGGTAACATTTGATTTATAAAAGCCACTTTGTATCTGACTCTATTTGTTTCGCCTATGTTCCATTTAACTACAACGTTAGCTTGCTGCGTTCGCCCTGTCTTCATAATAGAGCTAACGACTGTTAGCTGATCAACTTGACACGGTGAATGTGATGCTCCATCACAATCGCAGATAAACGACCCTGAATGACTAGCCATTCCATTAAGTTGATGAGATGATTGGGTCAGGGAAGGGTAACTTTACATTTCTTATTAGAATTGGTTCTGGCAGAATGGCAACTGTATACAAATCTCTTGGGTAAAGGCTATCATTAGTTTGTTAGCTAACATTACATTATGCCATCAAGTGTGTGTTCATCATAGCTGCTGCTAGTACAGTTCTTACTGGGAGTATCTTGTTTTAGAGATGTTATGATATGACTGACAGCTGTCTTCGCACACACCTTTTTTGAAATCAGAAAACTGAACTCAACATACTTTCTGAAGGTTAGTTTGTGCAGATGGTTGTATATCTGTAATTCTTTTCATTACCTGAATTGAGTGCCAAACGCTTTTTTTGTGGATGTGTATTGCAGATACACATCTAAACCTCAACCCTCCATAGTATAGCCAAGTGATGTAGACAAAAGGTTTTGAAGATTTGTTCCTACTACAGAAAAGGCGGCATTACCCAGTTCCTTATATTCACTCAAGTTTCAGATTTAATTTCATCGTTCTTACTCAGGACATGATTGGGAAAGAAAAAAAAGGATATAATTATGATTATGTATGATTGGGTAGGAGAACCTGCCAAAGCTAGAGAACCATTTAATGTGTGGTTTAATCATTTAGGTCCCATGAAAATAGGATTTTATCAGTTTAGTGTTTTTCATCAGAACTCAAAATTCCAAATGGCATTTTATATTTCAGGGGTTCTCTGTTTGAAAGTAGAGGGATAAACAATGCTTGGTTTGCTCATGGTGAGAATTGATGGCATGTCAGTTATGACTGCTGAAACTTCAGTCACTGGCTTTTTTGTTGCTCAAAGCAGACAACTTGCTTTGTCTGTTTAAGGCCTCCCATGTATAGTTATTTTTGAGGACCCAGAGGTGGCATGAACAATAATCCTTAAATAAAATTTGTCTTCTTGTCATGGACAATTGGAGAGAATGAGAAGTGAAATCCACGATCAAGAGGATAAATATGGAAGACAGACAATCACAATCACATAACCAGCTAAGAGATTATGAAATCCTACCCATGGCAACCATCTTTTCCCACTATGACATGCCAACACATCTGTTCTCATTCTATATCCACTGAACTTCACTTGAAAGTTTACTGAGGTGGTTGGCCTTGTGTTTTGTTTGCAGTGCTAAATAGCACCGCTGTGGGTTCTGTTGGAACTTGAAGCGCAGCAGATGTGCTGCCATTCAATACCCACATTGAGTGAAAGGGAAGCAGAGCTGAGTCTGTTGCCTCAGTTTGTCAGAAGGACTGTAGGCCCATCTAACACTTTTACTCTTTCCCAGAGCTGGTGAGCTAGGTGTACCCAGTTCACTGCACACCTAGAAACTCTTACATGCTGACAAAGCTTTGTGTGTTTTAGTAGTGTTTGGTTGAGAAGGCAGTCATGCCAGCTGATTTTGCAGAAAACTCACTGTAGCCCTTTTTAGTAGCCCATTTCACCCTATTTGCTCAAATTGGCATCAAATACTGTTCAAACTTAAAAGTGGCTGGTATATCAATGTTTAATAATTACTGAATAGTTGATTAGCATTTATTTTAGAGTGTCAGAAAAATATTTAAAGCTTTAGTTTATTAGGCTACTTTAGCTCACTTAATAGTTAAGTTCAATTTAAACCCTGTTCCTGACATATAGGCTCCCATTGTACAAAGTGACATTGAGATTACTGTGGCTTGGAATCTTAAATGATGCACAGTATAGTATATCCTTTCTTGCAATTAAGTTTTTATTCCGTGCATAGGAGAAGTTGGTCGCCTTCAAAAGCATCACTCAGAATTCAGATATGCTTATTATGCTGATTATAAAAAATTAATGTGTCCTGAATGTCTCAAGTATTTTGATTATTTGTCTAGCCAGAGTCCGCAAGAATGTTTCTGTATGATGTACTGTTTGATATTCAAGTGATTTCAGTGAGTTTCTCCCAAACCCTGGTTATTTTTTTGTTGTTGTGTTTGTTTTAGTTTTTTTTTTTTTTTTAGCTGATCTCTCATTTTAATCATGTTTTTTTTCTCACTGTATTATATGATGAACAGCATAGACACCGACCTGGATTAAAAGGGCTAATGATTTAGAATTAATTCATTTGGATGGGAACTATCAATCTCCCATCCTTCCTTTATAATCCTTGTGAATGTGAGCACTGAATCTCTGGACTGATTGAATTAGCCACTGAGGGGGGAAAAATTAGTCTTCGGTGTGGATTACATACTTCCTATGCTGGCCGGGTCCAGGACTCCAGGCCCAGCAGTTCATGTGCCTGGGTTCCCACAGTAAGTCTGCCCTATGAGAGATTGAAGACATGACTGACTGAGTGAATTATGAAACCGGCAAGTTTGTGTGGTGGTGACCAGGTGATTATGGTGTCACCAGAGCCTTTCCAGTGTTAGTTTGCATGACTGATGACTTGCATCTCAGTTTTTAATATCCTGTCACAGAGAAGGTCACATTTCCCCCTGCAATGCATTATGCAGCACATTGGAAGTCCTTTGTCAGTGTACAAGTAAATACTTGGCCTAGGCTTATTGCATTTTCACCTTTTAAATCTCAATAAGATGACTACTTTATATAGATTGAGAAGGGCTTTGTAGATTCAGAAATGATAGCATGGTATTCTAGATTGTTCATCTCAGAAACTAAGCCACACTTAGCATGTTTCAGTATGTTTAACCAGACTAAGAGAATAGTCAAATTTAAGTTTCACACATACAGTATTAGAATTGATTCACTGACCTAAGCTATTCCCATCACCACTATATATTGGGCGTTCATGTCCCCTTTATACTTTTTATATATTTTTATATATCATGGCCTAACATAACATCCTCCACACACCCAGTTGAAAAAGGATTTTTACTGCCAAGACGACATCTTCCAATACAACCTGTGTTTTAGTTTAGGAAATGAAGAATTAATGCGTTTTGTAGCCTAGGGTTTATTCGATAATAACCTATAAAAATAGAATTGGTGCCTGTGAGTACTAACAAGCTGACAAACCGTTAACTGGCCAGTATTGCGCACAGGTTGCTGGTTTGTAGTTCCGACTATTGTTTGACAGGTTTAACACTCAAAGTAAGAGGAGGAACTCAGTTAGCAATCTTCTGACCCCGAGGGTCCGAGTTTGTCAGAGGTCACAAAGGGCATCCCTCCATCTCGGCCGCACTTCGCTCCTTCGTGTCTGTTAACAGGATCCTTCTCTCTATCAGCCTTTGTAGCCTTCATTTCCTTGACTCTCCAGTGAGCCTGAATATTGATGAGAAGGTAAGGATCGGGAGTAGGCCTAATGCATTTTCCTACAGGAATGAGCTCCAAAACCTATCCAAAGTAGCAGCCTAACAAACTTGTTTACATCTCTCAATCTAGGGCAGTGTTTTGTTGGCTGCTGTTGTTTTTCTTAGAATGGCAACCTCTTCCTAAAAACTTGTTTCAGCTGTTTTGATCAATGGTAAGGGTTGCCTTCCAAAAACAAGGCTACATTTCTACAGTTTAGATGAATGAGAATGACATTGGCAATGGTGCCAGTTCTGCATAGCAGATGGCCTGTGTTCTTACCAGGGTGATTCTGGCTGACCCCAGCTGTAGGCCTAAAGCTAAATATTGAAGTGAGTGAGGTGTTGGCTTTGCGTTGTTAAGTTTGTAAAAACAGGAAAAGACACACACACGTACACATGTGTGTACACACACACACATATATATATACATACACACACACACACACAAGAAGTGCTGATGTGTTTCAACACACAAACCATGATTCACCTCACTCTCTCTGACCTGTGGCTAGGATATCTCGGATGCCTTAACTGGCCCATGCAGCTGGCTTACTGTCTTCTTGGAACATCATGTTCCTGTATTACTGTCAAATAAGCAAATTGTGTCCATTTTAATTTGTTTCACAGCAGGTGAAATGGCAAAGGGATTCTGCTGTTGAACCACATATGCTTGAGTCATTAACCAGCTTTAAGTCCAAGGTCTGACACTAGTGTCATTAAAAAGGGGTTTGTAGTTATTTTGCTCTAATTATGAATGGTCTGGGTTTTTTATGATTTCAACATAGTTGTATTGAAATGGAAATTGAGGAAGACGGTCTATTAAGCTAAAGAAAAAAGTGAATATGCCAGTGTTTTAATTAGGCAGCCTAGTAACTTTAGTATTGAACAACAAAAGAGATTGCAAAAGCAAAAAGCAAATTGGCTCAGGACCAGTCACATGTCCATGGAGAAAGTCACTAGTTGGCAGTCAATGGTTTGGCTACAGGGCAGGGGGGTGGGGGGTGGTGGAGGGGGTTGGTGCGGAGTGGAGGGCGGGGGATGCATCAGACATCTGCCAGCCCCATCTCTCAAGAGACACATACACACACGCACACAAATACACAAATGCTTTCTCCCCTGCTATACGACATGACTCAGACCCTTTGACTTAGGCTCGGAAGTGTGGATCCCGTTGTCACCATCTCAGAACTTCAAAAGCATGTTTAAATGCACGGTGTGGTCGAAGTACAGTAGGATGTTATACGTCATCTTCGGCTTTGTGTGTTTTCCTGTGACACCATGTGTTTTATCAGGTTGGCTGTTAGAATGGCTGTTCCTATAGTACATACTAGTCATCAGATCACTTTGTAGCATGTCCCCTCACGGGATCAAAAAGAGTATAATTCTTCTTCATGTGACATGCACTGAATATTGCACATGTATATTGTGGTTTTGCGGTAGAGACCAATGAATGATGTGGTTGTGAGGATGTTATGATGTTATTCAGGATCTGTGTTGTTAATCAATGAGGCCTCTCGGGTTAAAAAAAAAAAACAAAAAACCTCAGTGGCATCGTTATTGTTTTGTCTGATTCTGTGTTGCAAAATCAAGGTGCAAATGTTGGTTTGTTAGTTGGTGGTTAGGGAGACTAGGGACACTAATCATCCTTAACCTGCCAGTGCCCACTGAGATGGATTGGAAGTGAAGGGTGGTGTTGCTTGGCATCACTGCAGAGCAACAGTGTTTGCTTCTCTCTCTCTCTCTCTCTCTCTCACACAGAGATACACATACACATGGACGGAGAGAGACGCAAACTCATTCATTCAACCTCTCATTCTCTCTAACTGTCCGTGCTAGCTTTTCTCCTGCTTTTTATAACTCTTTTACACTTTCTCTTCCTCTCTGCATCTAATTTTTCTTTCTCTCTCTGCGTGTTTCTCTTTTATCCCAGTGGGTAACCCTCAGGACTTGCCTCTGATTGGTTGAGTGTTTTCTCTCTTGCTCCCCCCCACCCCCACCCCCCTCGCAGGAGCTGAAGCCCCAGAGCCACTATAACCATGGCTACACCGAGAACGTGGGACGCAAGAGCCATGTGGATGACTACAGCACCTGGGACATCGTCAAAGCCACACAGTGAGTAGTGGATACAGGAGAAATATACAATCCAAAGTTGGATGTAGGACCAGCAACCTTTCATCTCTATTGGCTATTCTTATTCAGTAATCTGTGCTTTGTAACTTTGTAACAGGCCTCATGTGCCTGTGGCTGTTGATGACATTAACTAATTATTAAAAAGATGAGGTGGAGAAGATTGACTTGGCTTTGTGAAGCCATTTCATCTAGGTGTCCTAGGATTACCAAGGAGATCGTTTACAGTTCCCATTCAGGCTTCTCACAGTTCACACGGGTGATGCAATGAACAAAATCCCCACTCTGACTTCACACAAATGTCAGGAAGCCAGTTAGATTCCAACACACCACTGTTAAGACAGTAAGCCTGGAATAAAAACTGCTTGAATGATCAGGCAATATTTCTTCCCAAGACAGAATGCAGACCGCATGAAGTGGATTTCAGCCACTGCATTGGCTCACCACTTTAAATGTTTGCATTAATCTTGTGAAACTCCCTTTTTTGGCAAACATTCTTTCCGGGTTCTCATATTTCACGGCGGAAAATGAGAACTGTTAGAAATGTTTGTGCAATGGAAATGAGAACTGGAGATGTTTGCACAAACACATGTTTGTGCAAAGGATGTATTTGGCTTACAGAGCTTGTGTGTTCCTCTTGCAGTAACCTTGAGCTACGTCTCTGAACACCTGTAGTCTCAAAAGTTAGTGTTAGTGTTACCTGTAGTGTTACCTGTAGTGTCAGTGTTACCTGTCATCTGAAGTTCGTGTTAGTGTGCCTGGGAAGGAGGTAGTGTGGAGAGGCTGGAGCTCATGGCTAACCTGCAAGCTCAGCGGCTGTGTCACTTCAAGGGAGGCTTATGTTCACTCCTAATGTGACCCCCCCCCCCCTCTCAGTAGCTGATGGTGGTGGTTCATGTTGGGCTGTGTCTCTTGGATGGGGGTGTGTCTCGCTCGTCAGCACACGACTGAGGCAGGATCAGGAAAATGGTAGCGGGTAGGACGGGAATCACACTAAACAATAGGCCACCTGACGTGCACATGTGCCCGCATGTTTCAGATGGAGCCGATGGAACAATCCCAAGTCTGATTAAGATGAAAAGCGGTCCTTAAAGTGAGGGCCTTCACTTGGATACTTGCTCATAGTATTCAGTATTCACTCCATGTTTCCTGACTTAATATGGCATGTTAATACAGACACACACACCTGCCAAACATAATTTCTTCACAAAACTAATTTTCCAATTATGCATCTGCAAGCCCCTGTATTACAGAAATATTTTGCTATCAGGACACACATGCTAATATAATCACCTACCTTAATTTGCAGACACACACAGACACACTCACACTCATGCACATACACACACATCCATTTGTCTTTGTGCATGCTCTGTACTCCCAAGAGGTAGCCTATAAATTCCATGCACATGTCACTTTATACGGCTGTCCTGTGTGGATGTAGGTGGTCTGGGCTGACAGGCTAATATTTCTGCTAATCTCTTCAACCTGTGCTCAGGTTAAAAAGGCTAGAGGAGAATGGCGTTGATAGACACTGTTCATGCTGTGTGTGTGTGTGTGTGTGTCTGACCTCTCCCTTCCTCTCACTAGGTACGGGATCTTTGAGCGATGCCGAGAGCTGGTGGAAGCAGGCTACGACGTGCGTCAGCCCGATAAAGAGAACGTCACACTCCTGCACTGGGCGGCCATCAACAACAGGATAGACCTGGTCAAGTGAGTTATAGCCACAGACCACACACACACACACACACACAGAGGGGACAAACTGCTCACCTGAGAAGCAGAACCACACAGAGTACCGTGGTGGGAGAATTTGTGTTTGCTATAATGAACCAGCCCCCTGTAACTCCCCCACCAGGAGGCTTGAAGCCAGGCTGATGTGCTGCCATTTAACATTGAGAGTGAGGCATCAGCAGCATTCTGAAAAGTGTTCGATTATTGCCAAAAAGGGGACAGGGTGAAATCTATATGGGTGACAATTTTGAAACCCTCATTGAAAGACCCAGAGTTGACCATTTTTTGGTCAGCTGTTAGTAAAGATATATAATATAACCTGTACCATATAAACCTCAGGACAATTTTGCCACTAAAAATATATTAACTGTTGGTAATAAAATCAGGAAACTACAGTATTTGTGCAGGGGTAAACACTTTCTAAGAGTTTTTTTAAACCTGTGATCAGCAGCTCACTGGTTGTTTAGGAAGGTTTTGCCAGTGCTCTCTTGCTGATTAAATAATGTAGATTCAGTGTGGTGGTAGTGAGGTAGTGAGTAATTTTGTATTCAGCAATGGTGCCTCGGGTGGCTACTGAGGTCAGAAAGGTGGTCTCTTGGTTACAGTCATCTGAAACCCCCGAGCGAGAGGAGACGAGGGCTGCAATGATGGAGTTACTCTAACAACCAGTGCTTTTTGATGATCACACCGGCTCAAGATCTCCTGCAGTCAGATCAAGTCAGGATTAGTTTAGTGTGTGAATAAATGGCTGTTGTGATATTTCACCCACTATGGATATTTTAACCCGCTTCAAGATGTTTTAACTGTGACATCTCTGACTCTTTGTCACGGGTATTATTCCAAATCCATCTGTTTTTCACGTGTAGATCAATGCGAAGGTCCGTTATGCCTTGACAAACATCATTAAATAATCAAAGTCTTATGTGCCTAGTTGTGCTCGAAATCCTGGTTAGTGAGCGCAAAGATTTCCAGTGTGGGATGCAAGCCAGTGCATGCGCAGGCCCACCGGGCCACATAATTAATGTGCTATCTGCTGCAGTGCTCTGGTGCAGTCTAGTATTGTCTGGCTCAGTTCAGAGATGAACCAAATTGCAGGGACGGAAATTACCATATGGGGGGGGGGGGGGGGAGGGGGGAAAAAAGCCTGTGTGTGTTGCTTGCAGGGACCAGGAAAAAGAGAAAAACAGAAGGGAAGTGGATTTATCATTTTCTCTGCCCTCTCATGCAGCAGTGTGTGTGTGTGTGTGTGTGTGTGTGTGTGTGAGATGTACAGGATTGTAGAGGAGTGTTTGCCCTAAAACAGAACCTCATCACTTTCCAAGAGCTGTGGTCAAAGCAAATAAGACCACATGTTATACCCCAGCTTGGAGTGCATGACCTTGCTCACCAGATATACCCATTAGACACCTTGTATGTTTGCGCAAGTGTCTATTTTTGCTCTACTTCATTCAATGAATTTGTCTCACCCTTTGTACTTATATAATGTACTTTATGTAACATATAATACATATCATGTATAAATGTGTTCATGTAATCAGAGATAATTGTGAGATAATGATGATCAGTATTTACGTATGTCATTGGTTTTCTTCTGTTTAGAGGATGATAAAATGTGTGTGTGTGTGTGTGTGTGTGTGTCCTTGCAGGTACTACATATCTAAAGGTGCTATAGTGGATCAACTAGGAGGTGACCTGAACTCTACACCATTGCACTGGGCCACCAGGTAAGGCTGAGTAGTGCTTTGTTCATATACCTTTCTGCACATTAGGTAGACCTGCCACCCCTGATGGAAAAACATCAGTTTAGATGAGGGCTGAAGCAGAACAAGAATATCCTTGCAGCTTCTGTCTAAAGCGAGCAGGTCATATTTTTCCCTCTCTCTCTCTCTCTCACTTTCTGTCTCTCATTCTGTCTTTTTCTTTTTGCTTTTTTTCTTTCTCTGTTTCTCTCTTACTCACTTTCACTCTCACCCACATGCCCGCATACACAGTAACCAGATCCGTGAGTAAACACTCAGTTTAGTCAGCACATGCTCTTGAGTGGTAGGTAGCAGAGGGCTGCTGCGACATCAGCCTCCCCTACAGTGACTGATGTGCATTATTGATTCCCCTTGTGGGCGGAGGCCATAAATCTCTGCCCTCTAAACCCACTGTGACCTTTCACAAAAGGCCCTTCTGGCCTGCACAGCCAGTATAGGTCTGCCACCCTAGGACTGGTCACCAGAGGATTGATCCTCCTTTTACTCTCATGGAGGCAGACTAGCGCACTAGGAGCCTGATCAGGTTGTAGGTTTGTTTGCTGGCAACTCTTGTCGTGCCTTTGTAGCAAGGCACCCCATCCCGAGGCAAAGGTCTCGAGTGAAATATTTAACTCCATAAATGGCCAGTAAGCAAGCTGGTGCGAAGCGTGGCCAGTGAATTTGAGGAAGGTTCAACACGGCAAAGCAGAGTGTCGGATTTGGAGCCTTGGGAAATGCAGCCTGCTGTTGGGGGATTGTTTTATTTTATTTTGAGCAAGTTTGTGCTGCATAGTGCAGACTGTGCCCTACTTTTGAATTTTTTTTTTTGTGTCAGGTTTGTGTATCCTGTGGTGTCGCCTAGACCGAGTCATTCCTATGTTGAACAGCCTCTTTCATCCTTCTCTTCTCACTGTTGTTCTCACTCTTTCACACTTTCTCCTCTCCTCTCCTCTCTTCTCTTCTCTCTCCTCACCTCTCCTCTCCTCTCCTCACCTCTCCTCTCCTCTCCTCTCCTCACCTCTCCTCACCTCTCCTCTCTTCACCTCTCCTCTCTCTCTTCTCTCTCTCCTCACCTCTCCTCTCTCTCCTCTCCTCTCCTCTCTTCACCTCTCCTCTCTCTCCTCACCTCTCCTCTCTCTCCTCTCCTCTCCTCTCTTCTCTCCTCTCTCTTCTCTCTCCTCACCCTATTTGTCATCACGTCTCATGCTCTCTCTCTAGTTCACCTCTCTCAGAGCTCCTTGTCTCCTTTCCTTACCTAGCGGTTTTGTTTCTCTCTTCTGCTGCCTTGTCACGTCTTCCTCTCTCCCCCTGGATCTGTGCAATTAATCAGTGCTCCCCCGTCATTAGGGTCATCCACGTCTGATGGGTCCCTAGAGCACGGCCCCTGGCCACCCGCAGCTGCACAAACCATCAGTTTGCATCCTCACAATCTCACTCTCTCTCTCTCTCTCTCTCTCTCTCTCTGTGTACTCACCTTATGTCTGATGGCTGAATGTATGTTTTCTTCAGTCTCTCGCTCTGTGTTAATGCTTTGTTTCTTACCTTACATCTCTCTCTCTCTCTCTCTCTCCTCTAATATATGTGCGCTGTGTTGTGTTTTCCCATGGCTAATGGCTGAGTGTCTTTGTCTCCTCAGTCTCTCGCTCTGTTTTTCCCCCTCTGCCCACCGCACAGACAAGGCCACCTCTCCATGGTGGTGCAGTTGCTAAAGTACGGCGCCGACCCCTCCCTCATCGACGGCGAGGGCTGCAGCTGCGTCCACCTGGCCGCCCAGTTCGGACACACGTCTATCGTGGCTTACCTCATCGCCAAGGGACAGGTACGCCATGCATCATCTCCACACAGTACAGCAGTTAGACCAAACTGACCTGGCGTAGGAAAAAAACGTACACATTGAAAAAAGCCGGTTTATTTCCAGTCAGCATAACATCTCTGCAGTAGGAACTGTATGTAAATAAATGCCAGGCCCCAAATCCATTTGAGCTCCCATTAGTGCCCGTCGCTGGTTGTGGTTTCCTTGTGTTTAGGTGCTTCTTTTAAGGCGCGTATCCGCGTCATTGACAACGCCTCTGTGTAAAGTGTAGCTAGAGATGAAGGGAAAAGGAAGGGAAA
Source organism: Limnothrissa miodon (assembly GCA_017657215.1). NCBI lineage: Eukaryota > Metazoa > Chordata > Actinopteri > Clupeiformes > Clupeidae > Limnothrissa > Limnothrissa miodon. The sequence continues at coordinate 28,981 of JAGFZM010006069.1, forward strand.
GGCATCAAGGCGAAGGGACAGAATTACGAACCAGTGACCTTAAACCAAGGTGTGGCATATCCTGCTGTTTAGCTACCTTGAACCAAGGTGTGGCATATGCTGCTGTTTAGGTGTCCAGCCACCAGGGGGTACTACACCACCTGTGTGTAATGTGCATAGGAAACCCAGAGTTTGGCATTTCTGTACGTTCTAGTTGTTGCTCTCAGACATTTTCACGCGTATATTTATCTAATCTGACTTCCATTCTTCTGTCTGGCCTTCGTAGGACGTAGACATGATGGATCAGAATGGCATGACCCCCCTGATGTGGGCAGCTTACCGGACGCACAGGTATATACATGGAGCATGCAGATAGCCTTGCTCTTGATTGTCAATTTCCACTGCATGCTAGGAAGGAAGTGTGGATGTCATTGAGTGTATGTGTAAGGGTTTTGTTTTTTGAGGTTGTGTCCTATGACTACACATGCATGTGTTTTACTGTTGCCTATATCTGTGCACTACTGCATACCTATGTCCTACGTATGTCTATTTGGATTAATATAAAATGTTTATTTATAAAATAAACCTCATACATCTATGTTTATTCGATTACTGCACCCCTTCCTCACCACCAGCGTGGACCCCACCCGGCTGCTCCTGACTTTCAACGTGTCGGTGAACCTGGGGGACAAGTACCACAAGAACACGGCGCTGCACTGGGCCGTCCTGGCCGGCAACACCACCGTCATCAGCCTGCTGCTGGAGGCCAACACCAACGTCGATGCCCAGAACATCAAGGTGAGGAAGTCTCGTCTTGACGTGCCCTGACTTGTCATTTGTCAGCGTTGGGGTCAGTTTGGAGCTGGCTAACCTAACAGTCCATTACTGTATATTTACGTGCTTCATAAGGTGGAATTTTGGAATTTTTGGAATTCCTGTGGGTTTGAAGCATTTACATTTTGTAGTTGTACATGCCAATTCTATTATGTGGTTATAATATTTACATTGCTCATTCATGATCAGTTTTGGATGACATTTTTTGGATAAGAGGACCTACCATGTTGTGAGTTCAGCAGTGCTATTGTTAGCGAAAGTACCAGTACATATTTCTGTTGGTGTGATTGACTAACCTGACCGGTAAATGCATGGCTCTTTGTGCCAGCGTATGTTGTGCCATGAAAGAGCACCTGTAAAGATCCCAGGCACAGCATGCAGCTCCCTTAAGCCAATTACTTTTTGTCAGTAGGTCAACAACAACAAAAAAACAAAAGCAAAACAAAAACAACAGAAGAACAGAACAGAAGCAACCCTTTGATGGGAGGCATGTGTGTGTGTGTGTGTGTGAATTGTATTCAGGGGTAGAGTGGGGGGGTGTAGCGTGAGTCGTGAACTACTGTACTGGAAATCGGATCAGTGTGGGAATGAGGGGGCAGAATCGTGTGCAGGTATGTTGAGGTGGCGAGCGCTGGCTGTTAAATGAATCGCAGGCAGGAGTGTTGGGAGTCCTTAAATGGCCAACGATGAGTCGCGTATTAAGTGAACTAGATGACGAGGTTTGCTGTTTAGGAAGCATGTTAGCGCCTCGCTTGGACACCTCTTTATCAAGCTCCCGGCTCAGTACATAATTAAAGAATTAGTCCTGACCTGTGTGTGTGTGTGTGTGTGTCTGTGTGTTTGGTGTGTTTCTGTCCTACAGGGGGAGACACCACTTGACCTTGCCAAGCAGAGGAAAAACGTCTGGATGATAAACCATTTACAGGAGGCCCGACAAGCCAGGGGCTATGACAGCCCATCTTATCTGAAGAGGCTCAAGATGGATAAGGTTCGCTCCTTCTCTTCTCTCCTCTCTTCTCCTCTTTCTCTCCTTTTCACTCACTCTTTCCATCCTTCTCCACCCTTCTCCCTCTCTGACCAAGACACAACCATCTTTGTATCCAAGTTACATGATCCGTAAAAGTGAGACGAGTTGGACCTGGGCATGAAGACCACAGCGGGCCCCGATAGACGGACCACGTAGGCGTCTGGAATGTAACGCTCCCTCGACACCCAGTCTTAGCAGCAGCCTCCTAATCCCAAATGGCCGTGCACAGGAGCCGCACTTAGCAGCTCCCTTCTGTGTGGATGCTTTCTTATTCCTCACCAGTGTCTGCATTTAGACTGCTTTGCCACCTGTCTTAAAACACACAAATCACACACACACACACAAAAACTTTTAAACTTTACTTTAAAGATGGAAATTGCCACCTTTGGCCGTTGAGAGTGCTGTGACTAATGTGTAATTCAGTCACTCCGGTGTGGCGTTGTTAGGGGGAACGGGCATTGGGGGGTGGTGGTGGTGGGGGGGGGTTTGTTGTGATTAGCCTGAGGGCTGCTTCGAGCTGTCGCCTCAGGAGAGGTGCGTGAAAAAGGAGCCTCTGACATGGCTGTCGCACTGCTAAGCACCAGCTGCCTGCTAAAGAGCACTCTGGGTCTCTGCACCATCTGTTTATAATCCAGGAACCTCTCATTTGCCTTGTCTGCATCTACACAGCATATATTTTCTTTCTTCTCCTTATGCGCAGTTCCAGACTTTTTCTCATAGATTGGTCTTACCTTATCTCTCACTTTATAAAAAAATTACTTTTACAAAAACAATTTGTTTGTCCTTGACCTATTGTGTTCAAGATATTTGTTTGACTTGAAAATAGCTATGAAACAGCCCCATGAGCTGATATGAAACCAACATCTTGTTTACATTCTTTCTCTTTCTATCTCCATCCCTCCCCCTTGCTCTGCCCTGCCCTGTCCTGGCCGGCCTGCAGGAGTTCAGGCAGAAGGTGATGCTGGGGACTCCATTTGTGGTCATCTGGTTGGTGGGCTTCATTGCTGACCTGGACATCGACTCCTGGCTCATCAAAGGCCTCATGTACGCCGGCATGTGGCTCACTGTACAATTCCTTTCCAAGTACGTGAC